>JAUEKZ010238325.1:15000-20646 GCA_031471865.1 Melibe leonina
AATAATAAGTGTGGATAGATAAAGTTAAACAGGAAGAGTGGTCGACATGCCAGCAAAGACATCTGACCAAGTGGAACAAAATGAGTCTGGTTTTTTTAATTATCTATAGTTTTGTTTCATTTACACGTTTGTCTTTTAACCAGACAAAGGCCTTCAGGCTAAAACGTTGACATGGTCTTGCACTTGTCCTTGTAATCACTTAAAATGGTCATGGAGTTGTAGCAAGAGGAAGATATTCGGAGGAGGTTTTAGTGGAGGAAAACAAAATAAGAATAGAGAAGGGGAGAAATAGAAATTAAACATTGATAGAACTAGAAATATTATGGGAGAAAAACACCAGTTGAAAGCGAACGTAATGGATTTACAATTAACAATTTCAACCATCTTCAAGATTTGCCTGTTCTTATTCTTATTCCAGCTGATGAATCAGATTTTCAAGCTTTTGACAGATGCCAGTTTAATGAAATCTGAGTTATCTGGTATAATAACACGTTCATATTCAAGATTTTGCATATTCAGTAGGGGTATGATAAGACCTCGACATGAAAGGGTTGAATAAATAATCACGCAGCCTTCTCTCACATACCCTTGTGATCCCGATGGCCGCAACGTTTTCGCTGTATGAGGTTGTGCCGTTGCCTGAGCCGATCAAACCCGCTATGATACAGCCGAATCCCTCCATCATCACACCTGGTTGGTTTTCCACAGAGTCAAAGTAGACAGGCAAGTGACAAAACAATAGAATGACGCTATCAAAATCAATATAAAATAATATAATCACAACCATTTCAATCACAGACATGATCACTCTCACCATCATTATATTATTAGCATTGTTGTTATCTTATATTATTGTAAAATGTCCTTTCTATTACGGTTATTATTTCTATTATTATCATCATTATCATTCTTATTCTTCTTATAATCATAATCAAAACTATTATCATTATTTTTATTATAACTAGTCTAATATTGTTAAAAATAATAGCATTGAGACCTAAAGCTATTGCTCGTTTATTAGAAATTATTAAGCAACAAACAATTAGTTGTCAGGTCCTACGGAGTTTTCCAGGTAAACATGTTGATTACTTTGAATGAATAGTTACAGTAAATCATCTCTCATATACTATACACTCCGTTCAATTTTTTTTTTCAAATTCTTGCCTCTGTTCACAGCTCTGGGTGGAGGTGGAGGGAGACCAGCCAGTCTTGCACAGGCGAAATAGTCGCCTATAGATTCGATCATGGAGGCCAGCACCCCTGCCATCATGCCGAAGACTGCACCAGCGCTCACCGTGGGCGTTCCCCATTGACCTGACGGAATAAGATGGGGGGGGGGGGGGCATGAAATATGGAATATTTATATAATTTGTACGAGGAAAAAGTGGTTATTATTTAAAATACAATGGCAAAATTACACTTTCGACGTTTCGGCCTCAACCCTCGACCTTCATCGAGGACACAGAATATGAAACAAAACTTTTACAAAGAAAAGCAAAGATCTCTAGATTAATTATCCATTTGGTCGCTCGCTGGGTGAAAAGAAGGTAGGTCTAGAGAATTGTTATTATGTGCCATGAGTATACTAAATTGTGTCGGATGTTGATTTTGGGATGTACATTTCATATGGAGATATCGACCTGTAGGCTTTTAGCATAATATGTCCGTCCATTGGAATTTATCGTCTAAAAAACATGTTAATTTGAGAGATTTTGACATATCTAGCTTGTGGTCTGAAAAATAAGCTTAGCATTGAAAAGGCATTGCCAGTAACCGGCTTCGTAGCTCAGTACGTAGAGCGTCCAACTACTGAACCGCTAGGACAGGGTTTGAACACCGTCGTATTATACTTTAGACGGTTAACGCTTTCAATGCTAAGGTTTTTCTCCAACTACTATCTAGACACATCCAAATATTTGACTGATATTGTATAAGATAGATGTGATTCCAATGAGCTGACATAAATGATATGTGTGTGTCAGTTTACAGAAATCTTATTTACCTGGTTTAAGAACTCGTAAATTCTGCAAAGTTTTCGCATATTCTGTTTGGTTATAATTGGACTCTCCTGCGCTCGGCGTTATGGGAACAGTTATAACTAGTTGGCACTGTACCAGTATACTCTAAGTGAGCCTTAATACAATATATCTCTGTTTGACACGACATTCACTTGTCCAGATAGCTCTGCGCTCTGTCATATACTAACTGTGCGACACACATTTTGTTTAAAATGTCGTTAAACAGTCTAAAAAGTCATTCAGCAGGCAAGACTAGAGAGAAACAGATTTCAAGTCCTTACCAGGATACGGGACTCGGATCCATGCACTCATTTCGATGGTGTGGAGTCGGATATCTGTCCGAGCTAAATAGCCCTGGCTTGATGGCGCGTCAGGAAAAACACCCGCTTCAGTCAATACAAAGCACACAAACCAACTGGTCAAAATTGCCAGAAGAATCTGATGAAATGGTAGATATTTTAAAATTAGAAATAAGAAAAGCTGATGGCTAGAAAAATGTCATACGAAAGTGTGGTACATAATCTACACGGCAAAAGTATATTAATATGTTAGTCTTGCCCATTTTAATTCCTGAGATATTTAAATCCTGAGGGTATCAGCACTGATCTCTTGTTTTTTAACGGCCCCACCCTCTCGCCTTGTGCTTTCCATCGGCCTCTTACCGGAAACAGTTTGAATATTGGCATCTTGGTCTTCCGCCATCCTGTACGTCGATCATATGAAGGCAGAGTCACGTCTACCCATGACAGATACTGCGAGAAAATGGCTACCAGAGACACTGTCCTGTACAAATGAGAAAACAAAACGATTTATGTGTTAAAACAAACCATCAACCAATATTTCATACAACAACACCGTAGGCTTTCTACCCGTATAGGATGTTTTATGAACTACCGTGGCCATATCAAAGCAGACCTGTGTTTACAAGCACAATCTAGCCGGTAAAGGTGACATGATGCATCCTGGTGGAATTGTAACTTCATGTGCTTTATAGAATTGTTAGATGAAAAATAGAGATGTGTGTTCGCGCCTGGCAGGCTGCTGTTTTTGTTGGCTGCGTCGTGTGTGATATTCATAGCAATTTTTACTCTGATACCTGCATTTCATTCTTACAGGATTCTCATTAACTACATTTTATCTTTCCCTGCAACATATTTTATTTCAGATATTGAATTTCAACAAGTCGTTTTAGTAAAATTAACCATTTTAAGTTACAAAATGTGTGCAAAGTCATTTCTACACTTCCATTTTTACATGCTTTTATTGACATGGAGATCTTTATTCCCCCCGTGTCATAACACACCAAGCTTGTCTAGAAAGTCATTGTGGGGACAGCGGGATGGGCGGCGTAAACAGAGGCCTATTCAAGTTGTACACGGCCACCGTCCTACCCCATCTTTCGATGATCCATGAACTCCACCATTACATACCAACATTATTTTACATCCAATGAATAAGAAGAATGCGATACATAACACAGAAGTAAAACAGTAGAGACCCGATGACAAGCTTCGAGTGTGTCACCTTAACACACAGTCGCGTCGAAATAAAACTGTAAGTATTCATGATCACATCGTGGAAGACAGAATCAACTTGCTCTGCCTGACAGAAACGTGGCTCAAAGACACCACTGATGCCCCTATACACGCCGCTCTCCCTCCACCAAATATCTAATCAAATCCTACCCCCGAACACACTGACCAGAAGGTGGAATCGCTTTTCTGTACCGTGACAATCTTGTTACGCACCCCCATCCAATAGCAGACTGTACATCTTTTAAAAAATTCAATATTTTGTAATCTTTGTATTTACCAAGCCCCCATCAGTACGAAAAACAACTATAAAATGTCTTCATTTTTCGCCGAATTCCAGAACCTCCTCTCAGATATGAATTCTAAAAACTGCCCATCATTATTGCTGGTGATTTTAACTTTCATTTTGATACCCCTTCTTCTTCTGACAAAAAACAAAACTCAAAAATCATGGACAACGTTCAATTTCATCAACATGTCACAAGCCCAACTCACAAAAATAATCACATTCTAGATCTTGTTATTACAAATTTGAATATACCATTTATACCAGAAATTAAAGTAGAAGACAAAGTACTATCAGATCACTACATCACTACAATTGATCTACCAATTAAACAACTTCACAAACCAGTTCAAGACATCATCTCGCGAAACTTGAAAAAACTTAATATAACAGATTTTTGCTCAACAATAACATCCAAGCTTTAAAAAAATTGGACATAAAAACAGCAGAAAGCTTTAATTCTACGTTAAGAGACAGCATTGACTACCTGGCCCCATTCGTGACACGCCGTGTGTCCCAAAGGGTCAGAATCGCCGTGGTTCACATCAGAGGCGAAAAATGCCAAGAGAGATAGAAGGAAGGCAGAAAGATTGTGGACGTAATCAGGACTTACCGTACACCGACAAATTTTTATACAGGAAAGAAAGAAAGTGAACTCTATTATTAAAATTGGAAAAATCTTTATATTACGTAGAAAAATTCCAAAATATCACCTCCTGCAAACAACTGTTTAAAATTACGGACTCTGCCCCCTGGAACAAACAAGGACCTATATAAAAATATTTCTATTTTCTATTCAACGTTTAGACAGCATTCCCTCCCCTCCTGATACTTTTGAACCCTTTTCTGGAACCGGCCTATTATCACAGTTTACACCAGTGACAGATATTTAAGTATTGAAAATTATAAATGATTCTTTATCTAAAACATATGACCATGACCCCATCCTACTAGTCTAATGAAAAATTGTATGCATGTTCTGATTCCATTTATCACTACTATCAGCAATATATCATTGTCTACTGGTATTATGCCGGCAAGTTATAAACATATATCAGACCTTACATCTCAACAAATGTGACAAAAACTATTGTATCAATATCACCCCTTATATTATCGGAGCTTGTTTACTGCAATGCCCTTTTAGCTGGTCTTCCTGATGAATTGATTAAATCTCTTCAGCTTGTGCAAAACAATGCTGCAAGACTAATATTATGCAAGAAAATATCTGATCATATTACACTTTTACTCATTGATCTCCACTGGTTCCTGTAAAATATCGTATTATCTATAAAATCTGCATACTCGTTTACAAATTCAATGGCACCAATTTTTTTATCAAATTTCTTACAAACATACACTCCTTCTCGTACCCTCAGGTATTCTGAACACACAACATCTGTGCATCAGCAACTTTTTTTTTCAAAATGATGTTTTAGATACTCAAAATTGATATTTTGTAGACCCACTTTCATCATTCCCGCATCAAAATCCTGTTGTAGCTGAAAACCACCTCCCAAAAATCCCATAGCAACGGTA
The DNA here is from genome assembly GCA_031471865.1 of Melibe leonina. NCBI lineage: Eukaryota > Metazoa > Mollusca > Gastropoda > Nudibranchia > Dendronotidae > Melibe > Melibe leonina. The sequence goes on from JAUEKZ010238325.1 coordinate 20,376, forward strand.
TTTTCTATAATTCACCCATAGGCATATTGTATATCATCAGAAAGAGCATGGGCAGACGCACACAGTAAACCCAGTATCAATAATAACATCGGCCAAGACGAACCAATAATCGGTCGTTTTAGAAGGTATTTCCCATATAAAAATAGAAACAAAGCGAATCTCCGTGACCGCATTCCAACGTCACCTTTTATTCTCAGCAGTTCGTTTGGTGAAAGCCAAAACCCATCCGAGGGCAGGTCGGTAAACGGGGGTGGCCCTCCGGGATCGACAC
>JAUEKZ010238436.1:6022-20640 GCA_031471865.1 Melibe leonina
TTTTAAAATTAAACACCACACCACTATATACCTTGCTGATTGAATTTTTTTATACTTGATCAAGTAAACTTCTGTGTACTTGTCTTCACAAGGATATTCGTCTAATGCATGATGCTCCTCTACTTCACCATAAGATGAGCATAACTTGATCAATTCATTGGTGGCCCCAACAGATGGGACACCCTGAATGATGACATATTTTGATTCATTGTTGACTGTGTACACCTGAAATAAACAACAACAAAAAATCTGTCATCAATATTTGGAAACTTTTGAACCAAATAAAAGTCTAGCTTTATGCAATCTTTTCAAAATATCTTGATATGATGTGTGCCAACTATGACAGATCTTGCAGGTAAATTCTCAAAATGCTCTTGAACTTTTATTTTAAGCCAGCTTTTGCAAACTGTTGTAGATCACAATAGCTCTGTCCTTGCCTGATGTAGACCTAGTTTTGTTACCACGATAATCAAAGAGGACAATTTTTTTACAATACTATCCATCTTGTAGATGCAATTATGTGTATGTAAACTTTCCCTTTCTCCTTGGCGAACAAACAGAGAAATTTTAATGGCTCAATTGGTATTGCCATGTAATATCAAACATTGTTACACTGCCAATAGTGGGGAAGCCATAAAGTTTGAAGTATGATGAGACTGGTGGTACAATGAAAAGCCCATGTATAGTTTGGTAACATGATGGTAAGGAGAGTGAAAGAAAGAATGCAATGCATGTGGTCCACATGGAGGGCATTCAACTGCAGAGTTACCCACTGATGAAGGGATCAAAGTGTGAGCATTTGAGAGGTGTTTTGTTTGGTTTGGTTTTGTGAGGTTATGAGGTAACCAGAAGTAATCACACAATGCAAAGTCATAAACGTTACACAGGTAAGTTGCTGGCCACAAGCAGTATAACAAGGTTTTTGATGTTACTTATATAGTGCCTGTCTGCTTCACAGCCAAAGCTGGAGTTGGGTCAGAATGATAGTAAAACGGGTGGCAATACAAAGAGGTTTCAGTTTACAGAAAAACAAATTCTACAGGGACAAAAAATATTCATATTTTTAAGAATTCATCTAAAAAAGATAGATGAATAGTTAACAAACAAAAGATATGTAGAATCTTGGTTTCTTTTAAATTATGTGACAAGATTTTATCCATGTCTAAATATTGCTAAACAAAATTTTAAAACTGCATGCTCCGAAGGGGCTAGACTCCAGAGAGTTAATTCAGTGTTTACTCTCATTCTCAGTTATTGAGTTAGTCCTGAAACATTGTGACCCTTGGAGCTGAAGCTTTTCCTCGTTTCAGTATCAGTAGCATGAAGCAGACAAGCATAAATGAGTGTCAATGTCAACAGTTGTGTGATCAGGTGGGTTTGTACCCATAGCACCTGTGTAAAATAAGGCAATTGGAGTCAACCATCTCACCAAAAATATGCCATTTCCTAGCATCATCTTAGATTGCGTGTATGCACACTTGCTATTCCACTGTCATTGAGTTGATCGAGCGTTCAATTAAAATCAGATTCATTTCCGGTTCACTTCAATCCTCACACCGTTCTTTTTATTATAGACGCCCGCCAGTTTGAAAATGAAAGGCACCCAGTTATTTCCGTGTACCTAGAAAACTGGATGACACTTTAGAACTGGATTTAGAACTGCTTTGGCAAACTGGCTGTGCCCTTGACTTAGTTTCTCGTTGATTTACTGCTCTTTTCGCTCCTCACCAACCAAGGGAAAACACGCCCTGTGTTGTTGTGATGGTCCGTTTTCTCTCTCTCTCACACCCCGCCCCTCCCATTCCCTCCCACTCACTAGCATTAACCCCTGACCCCTATTACACAGGGGGGGGGGGTCAGTGAGGTCAGAGTGAGTGGCTGCACAACGTTGGTCACGTCACGAACATTATTTATTGCATCGGTTGTGGCTTCCCTCTCCTCCCTCGCCAGCATGGGGTACGGGGTACTACTAGACAAGCATACTCATACTACAACTAGATCTAAAACCAAGTCTTTGTGATCCAGATGTCGAAGTGGATGAGAACTGAGAACCAAGTCTGTCCTTGAAAGTAGGTCAGAACTGGATCTGATCCAGACATTGGCAAAGCAGTAATAACTAATGTACGGAAAGTAGTTATAGGCCCAGGCCTACATTCTAGATAGAGACTAAATGTTCACGAATTCAAACATACCTTCACTGCTTTAGGGTTTCTACCTTCTCGATAGGCAGGTCTAGTTGCACATATTTTTTGTTTGAGATGATGCGATGGAACTCTTTGAGTCATAATCAATCACACAGCGAGCACGATGGCAAAAACATCTAATATACCACAGGATGAAAGAAAAAGCCTCTATCTATTACTCGGAATTTGACTGGTCTGGAACTGGAAGGCTACGAATGGGAAGTATGTCTTTACTTTCATTTTCGATTTGACACCAGTCACCACAATAAAATCAAGGGAGCTAATTTCTTTGGTCACCCCACAAAAGCTCTAAATGGCCTTTATAGTATACTACATAATATGGTGCAATTTGACAGGTCTTTATAATTTGTTTCCAGAGTTACGTTTCTTGGTGCAACATCCCGTTGCGAGTGCGAGTCGATGTTGTTGTTGACTAGTTGACTCGAGGCACATGCCCGTAATAGCAAATACCAATCTATAACATATGTTTTCCAATCTAATAATTTTCTAGATTTAGATATCATCTATCTCTAGATATTCTCTAAAATACCGCTTGCCCGTATGACTTGTCACATTCATTGAGAAGAGATTGTCAGTGAGTTACTCTTTTTATCTTCTATTGTTGGACACTCTAAACTAGGCCCCATTTCGTGGTGACACGCAATACTTTTGGTCTAAGAGTAAGAGGCCTATATTTCTATATAGTAGACTATATATATAGATAGACCGGTCTATGTATCAAGATAGTTATTGTGAGCTACCCGAGTCTAGATTTTTAAAAGTCTTTCTCTATAAATGATGATACCTTGTTGACTCCACAAGTTACCTAGCGGTCTAAGTGAGTAAATTTTTGCATGAATTGAGAGAAAGTTTATTAGACTTTCAAATGTCTACTTTGAAAAATGATCTAGAATAGATCCTTTAGAGGGTCTAACTTCTAGATAGATTTTGAATCTGTATTTATCTAAAGTTGTTCCAAAAGGATTCAACTTAGACCTACTGAGAATTGGGTTATATATGTGTTTTAAAAACACACACACTACAGTGAAATTACCCTCAACCTGTCCGCTTGGCTTCTATAAAATTATCAATCTTTCCCAAATAATAACAAACAATAATCATCATCTATCTTTGTGAATAACACTTCTATATGTTGTGTGGGTTCAAGTAGGTATGTACCTATCTGTGGATACCACACTATAGTATGTTGTATAGGTTTCATTTGGAATTGAGTGACGGACAACTCATCTTCAATTTCTGTTGTGTCTCATGTCTTGACCTAGACTTGATTAGAATTTCTATCACATCTGTTTTTTCTTTCATGGTTCTTTGATTTGTAAATGGTCTGCTCATAGATGTCCGAAAAACATGGACTATTATTTTCTTTTTCAGAAAAAGCAATGGCATCTATTAACAGCCGCAAAAACATTGGAAATAAAAGTGCAAGGAGACAACTAACATCCCATTATTCAAATACTTCCCTTTTTGAAAAAGATGCAAAAGTCATATTGGATGGAATAACAGTAACATTACAGCATCAACATGAACTTGTTGAGGAACAAAACATTCCACATCCAGGTATCATTTTTATTCAATTTTTTTTCACTGTTGACTGTGCTGCTCATTTTAAATTATTTGCCCTCCAATGTTTTTTTGTGCAAAAATCTGATGGTTATATCATCTTCTTCTTCCAATTAACTGACTGACTCAGCTGCGCAAGGCAAATGGAAGCTTGTAACTGTAATTGGGTTTTAGCCTTTATTTTTTATGATGTTGAATTCTTTTTATAAGTTTACTAATCTCTCCTGCAAAAAAAAACTGCAAAACATTTGAAGAATTTTAATGAAAATTAAATTAAATTAAATATTGCTGATATCATTAGATAGATATGTTATGTAATTTCCATCTTCTGGATTAATAAAGTTTATCTTATCTTATCTTATATTTGCATTGTATCATGACTAACTTAACATTTTCTTCCTTACAGATGTTTGTCCACTTCCGCTGCAACTCGTGGTTTCGGATGTTATGCTCTGCAACTGTTGTCAAATAAACTTTACAGATAGAGAGGAGCAGGTAACTTTGCCTACCTTTCTTCATAAAATAATGAATTAAAATGTTGCTGTACAAACTGACCTCTTCAACTACAATGAACTACCACCACAATACAATGACACCAAAACTAACTTAAAATGAGACAGAAAACATGCAAAACCAAAATTTATATATATTCTCCTTCATGCCGAAAACTGGAACCTCTTCTCCTTTGTGTTTCCAACAACAAAATAGTCAGTGCCTCAACACATCAATAAGTTTCTCAAATTTGGGACTTTGGAGTAGATGCAGGTAGAGACAGATTTTTAAAAAACTGAATCTGAACTGTGTTACCACCTTTGTTTTAAGAAAGTGTGAGTGACGCGCACCTAATGACAGTTTGAATTTCTGCTCTTTGATTGATATTTATATGGATTTAAATATTTTTCTACATTTAGAGCACTTTTGGCCTCCGGAAATCCTTCAAATATTTTCTCCTTTATTCAATTCACAGCTTACTCATTATAGATGTGACTGGCATCGTTATAATCTTCATCTTCGTCTGAAAGGACTCAAATCTGTATCTGAGCAAGAATTTGAGCTTTTATCCGGTATTGTTTTTGTTTTTTCATTGAATGGTTTTCAGGAATGAATATGCGTGACATATGATTTTACATTTCAATAATAGTTTTATATTATGCTAAGATTCCAACCAATGGAGATATTTTGAAAAAAAAAATAAGGGTGAAAGAATCATTGATAAAATTTTAGCCACAGAAGATTTTATGCACTCTTACTTTTGACAGATCTACTTTTGTGTATATTTGGTCTCATTGCATTACACTTTTCTATGGAAAGCAATATTATTATGTTGACTTGAAGATAATTGTGAGTGTTGTAAAACAAAGATCTGCATACTGGAAGGCAATGCTCATTTAGATATGATATTCTTTATGTTTTGAAAGAATGTTTAGCATTGAGCAAGTATATGAATTTATCCAAGTAAGCTTTATGACATTCCATTTATAAATTATGCTCTTTCTTCATGTTTTGAAATGATCATATCAGGTGATGTGTCAAGCATCTCAGGCTCTGAGGAAGAAAGTGAAGATGATTATTTTGAATCCCAGCAAGAAACTCATGCTGCCAGCCCAAAAATAGTAGAGATGCCAGAGGAATTCAAGAGTACTCAGAAAAGACTAGACAAGATATACTTCAAAAACTCGCAAGGAGAACTTCTGTCTTTGTATAAATGCTTGCTGTCTCATAAAAAGGTAGGCTCTTTGCATATGAAATATTGTGCCCTCTTTATTTTGATATAATTAGGACTTTGAGGAATATTTTAGAAGAGAAATAAATTTTGTAATTAACCTGTGGTTTCATAATTGGGATATTGTTTTGTTCGTCAGTCTGCTCTATTTGTTATTATAATGAATGATCTTTTAGAATGATAGAGGACAGCATTTATTTATAGTTATCTATACTGTACATGCTCTCATTTCCTTTCTTCTATTTCCTTTGGTATAAGATTGTAGCATTATTCGAAGTTAAACATTGAAAGCTTGTACTATGTTTTTGGGTTATTTTTTGTCATTATAACAGAGTCCTAGCAAGTCTTCATCAGATCTTGAAAATAAAGCATTGAAACTCTTAGACCATCAAAAATGGGCTGTGTTGATGGTATCATCAGGTCACTTTGCTGGAGCTATTTTTAATGGGTAATCAAACTTGTCAAATCTTTTATATTTCATGTTTTATTTTATTTGTTAGATACACAGGTCGAATAGTGCACTGCTGCTCAAACTGCTGCAATACCTCCATTTTAGTTGCCACCCTCGCAAGGGTCATTAATCACCGCAAGGTAGCCCCGGCGGGGAGGTCAGAGAGGTCAGGCTTACCCGGTACCGGCACGTGTGAGATGGTGGCTTACTGTCATCTTTGACCCTGCCTCACACAATTGTTATTTACACAGTAGCTATTGTGTTCAGACAAGATGATAGTTTGACACTTGTAGCTTGTATTGTCATTTTTTCCCAAATTTTAGATGAGAATGAAGCACCAATCTGAGGGTTTGAAAATTACTTTAAATGAAGCGTTTTTCACAGGAGTGGTCTTTTTAAAATATTTGTTTCGCCCATTTCCCCACGGTAATTTTTTTTGTAACTTGATCTACCGATAAACAAATAACTAAATTAATCTGAGACGAAGTTTGGTAAAATCGGTATAAATAATTAAAGAATGAGAGCGAATTTAGTGCATAAGTTATGGGAGACCTTGACACTAGAATACTGCTTCTGCCTCGATCTCCATCTATCTTTGACTTTTTACCAATTTTGCTTAAAATCAAACATGCCCAATACACATGAACATCACATTCGATGTGTGAGTGAAGCATGCAGAAGAAAATAAGATATCTATAGATATACGGTACATTTTTTTTAAGGGGGGGGGGGGGGGGGGGTTAGTGGTAATGTTTTTTCATAAATTTATGAAATGATTGTTGAACTTCAGATAGAAGTCTATGAGAACCCACACTTAGTCTTTAAAAATACTTGAATATTACTGTCGATTTTAAATCAATTTCGATATACAACATAATTGATATATGTATTAAATTTTACAGGAAGGATGTTGTTGATCATAAAACATTTCATCGATACACAGTTAGAGCTAAAAGAGGAACAGCTCAATCGGGTAGAGACGGGCAAGGAAATGCTCCCAAAAGTGCTGGTGCGTCTTTACGACGATACAATGAAGCTGCCCTTAATCAGGTTTGAAACAGATTTGGCTTTTATATACTTACACATCACAAAAAATAATCCCTGGGGTTTCTGAGATTATTTTAGATGAATTGTTTTGAGGATTAACATTTTTCAACTCATCATTGACTCGTTAGTACAATTGTTATTATGTAAGTTGGTCAACTGAAGTATCTTACTTGTGATACAGGGTAGACAATAAAAAGTGTTTGAAATCACACTGATCTAGGACAGAACAATGTGATAAGATCAACAGTAGTGATGAAACTTTAAAAATAAAGTGTAAAATCTCTTTGGACTCAAGACATATCAGCAACAGTGCAGACCTGTAAATGTGCTGTGTGCTTCATAGAGATGATGACCATATGATTTTTACCCTGTGACTATACACCAACACATGGCTGGCGTTAGTGCTGTTCCTTTGATCCTGAGGGCCATTCAGGACAGCTGGTTACCAAAATGCTGTTTTTAAATTTTAAGCAATGAGGATTCAAAGGCACATATGTATGGACAAGATGAACCGTCAAAAGCCCTTTGATATACAGTGGAATTACTTTAATCCGAAAGAAGCTAAACCGAAAAATATCATAAACAGTAAAGAAATTGATAAATTTTACAAGTTTCTTCTTTGTTTTTGTACCCTTAAGTACGATGAACTGAATTGCTTCTAAGCATGACTGACTTAAAACCGAAACAACTAGGGAGATTTTCCCCCTTTTTAAAATGCCTTTAAACGGAAATGGTTTAGATGGTCCCCAAAATTTTGGTTTAAAGTTATTCCACTGCACCTCATTATAAGTCACAAACAAATGTTAGCCTACTCTCTCTATTTCAATAAGCTAACATGCGAATGCGGGATGAAGAGAATGAGATATGAGGGCACCTTGTATGTTGTACCATCTAGTGGTTTCAAGGGGTCGGTCTTACTGATGATAGTATGAGCTTATCATTTGATTTGTCAGTGACTGCTTGCCCAAGTCATATTATTCTGAAAAAAAGTTGCTGGCAAGGAAATCTTTTATATTGAGAGTTGTTTTTACATTAAAATTGTGAGATTTTAGATTAAACCCTATGGATTTTTAAGGACAAAGTCAGGAAACTGAACTCATTTTATATTAATGTCCGTTTTAGGTAGGGATTTTTGTATTATCCGTTGTAGCATTTCTTGATTTATGTTGCAGAAAGCAAAGTTTATGTTTTTTAGCCAAACTGATATTGTTGGTCATAATCGGTATGGAATTCACTTCATTTGAAGCTCTTTTTTGTTGTTGTTGACTTGTAAAATGCTAACTAATTCAATTTGATTTGGATTCACAAGTTCCATTTCCATTGTTTGAAATTGTATCTTATAAAATGCTGATTTCATTTTTTATGATAACAAATTTTATTTCTTTTTATGATAAATCAATCTTTCAGGAGGTCCAAGAGCATCTAGCAAATTGGAAGAGTCATTTGGATTCATGTTCCCTCATCTTTGTACGAATACCTGTTGCAAATAGAGTTATGTTCTATGGAGGAAAGAACCCTGTCTTGAAGAAAGATGATTTAAGATTGCGCGTTATTCCATTTCCAACAAGACGACCTACTTTTAGTGAAGTGAAAAGAGTGTTCCAAATGCTGAGCAATATAGAGTGCTATGGTAGGTAACTTTTTTATTGACAAATTTCTTCTGGTTCTCACATTAAAAAAAAATTCAATGTTATATTGTTTTCACAACTCGTTCATTCTTTTCTCTGTTAATTGTCTGGAAAAAATCAAAATATCTTTCTTTTTCCAGTATAACAATGATTGAAAACAATATGATTATAAGGTACGTTTTTTCATGGTATTGTTCATTTTTAAACTTGAACTCATTCTATCCATTCTTTTTTCTATTTTCTAAAAGGGGAGGAAGATAATGCAAGAGACTTGATTCCATTATCTCCAAGAAGATTTTATTGCAAAGATACTGATGAGTTGCAAGTACAAAAAAATGAACCAGCTGAAAAGGAATGTCTTGGGGACAAAGACCATCACATAAAAAAAGTTAAAGGTTTGTAATTTTGTATAGTATGCCTTTACTTCAATAAAGACACTTGATTTTAACTGATTTTATGAAAATTCTTATTTTTTCTTTCGTTCTTCAATATTTAAAAAAAAATAGTTTATAAGAATGGATTTTTGCTGTGCCAAACTCTCAATATGAATGTTCTTTTTTTTTTCTACAAATGTTCAAAAATAGTTATTTTTTTCATAATTTCAACCTTTTACCTACTTATTACAGACTCCATTTGTAACCATAGATAAAACCGAGCCCTGACACTGCACGCTACGATATTAAGGGGTGGAAACGAAAAAAACAAAACAAAGACTTTCTTTTGATCATGAACATATTATAATTAAAGCAGCCAGTGTTTTCACTTATTTTCAGCAGAATTAATTATCATGCATATTTTCATGTTTTACTCTGAACTCTGACCAATGAGTAGACAACATTGGTCTTTCTATCTTTTTGTCCCCTCTCTTGATCTTGCTCTTGATGTAGGGCATTGTCCAGTCCCTGATAGCCCATGATAAAAGTATATTAGTGTTTAGATAAGAAGCTAGATAAAAACGTGAAAGGAAGTGTCTATTCAGTTTCATTCAGAGATGACTTTTGCGCTATTTCTCAGTCTTTATAGATAGTAGTAAATCACTCAGACTGGGTACAGAGGAGTACCTGGTGGGTTTAAATGCTGATGTAATTGGCTTTTTTTTTGTCCTGAATTTTATTGATGTTTAGTTTACTTTTCTTTCTTTTTTTTTCAGAAGAAGAAAAGAAAGATATCCCTGAGGATAATGTTGAGGATGTTGAATTTGATTTATACCCAGTAGGACCAGGGAATCCTTTGGAAGAATTTGAGGTTAATTTTGGGAATACTACTGAAGATGATGAATTAGATTCACAACCTGCAGGACCAGGGAATCCTTTGGAAGAATTTGAGATTAATGATGAGAGAAAAAAGAAAAGAAGAAAACCAAAAACTAAGAAAAAGACTGCTCCATCTCAAGATGCTGAACCAAAGAGCGCTCAAGGTAACACACATATCTAAACGATTCCATTTAATCTTCTTGTATTATAGTCTTCTTTAATTCGCTGCAGCCGTGCCATTTTTCCCCGAGTCTGGGTATTTTGGGTCATTTTAAATCATTTACAGAAAATCAACCACAAATTAATGTTGCTGGGTTTTTTTTTCGCTTAAATGAATCTGTACAAAACTTTTTATGCAAGCGTGCATTAAGGAATCTATCGTAAGCAGTAGATTTTTTATTACTCTTGCTAGCCCACCGATCTGAACTTTCAACAAATTTTAGAATGCCCGATTAGAACCACATGATTCAGTTCTAAAACTCATTAAATGAGAACAACAGCTACAAAAATTATGTACCTAGTTTATTTTGAAACCAAAACCATAAAGGATCTTATTTTTCATAGTCATATTCATCATCAATGTCTCTGGGATTGTTATCAGTCATCAAAACTACCTCTTATCCCTTCAATAATTCTAGATCTCATCTAAGATTTCCATAGTTATTATTATAAAAAGCTACGGAAAGCACCTCTAGCAGAATTGCTTTATACAGTTTTTGTCTACATAGTTACCAGAGATAAAAGCTACAGAACCGTACATAGTATGTACACAAATGTACATACACTTATCAACACCAGACTACTGCAAAGTACATACTGACTATGTTCTGTACCAGGGTGTACCGTCATGGTGTCAAGACGGAATATTATATGATTGGTACCAGGGTTCAGTGAGTTGAGCAGTATTTACCGTCTGCTAGAAAATCTGTTCAAACTGTTATTAAAAGTTCTGATTCCTCTCAAATGTTCTACAAAGACAAATACCAATTGTTGATCAGTTTGCTTACGTTTTTGGAATGTTTTTTTTTTGTGTGTATTTTTCACTTCCAGATGAAGCTGAAATGGCCCTGAAGAATAAATTATTCACTGCTTGTAAAGCAGGTAATACTGCAGACTTCCAACAAATGATATGTCATTTACAGAGTCATCAAACAAAGTTTTTGACAGAGGATGAGAACAATGATGCATCAAATGATTCTTTGAGTTCAGCATGCAATGAGGATCATATAGAAAACAAGAATGTGGAGGAAGATACTTTGAATCAAAGCATATGTGATTCTCAAAAGAAAGAAAGTGATAGTAATTATGTCCAGGCTGATCATACTGGAGAATTCTTGAGTGCGCCTATAGATGATAGGGGTTATACTTTCTTACATGTTGCATCTGAAGGAAATCACCATGAAATGATTCCAATGCTGTTACTTGCAGGAGCAGATCCCTCTGTAAAGTAAGTGTCCAATTTTTCTCTTCATGATGAAAAAAAAGATCAAGTAAATAAAGGCTAGTTGCTGTTTAGTTTAAGTTGTTTTGCTAAGATTGATAGCATATTATTGAATTCAGCGCTCAGCATTAACCATGTATGTCATGGGTTGGTGCATGCTACTGCAGTTTTCAGGTTGTTTTTAGACACCTGTATGGACTACTTCAAACTGCTTGTGCCTTTCTGCCCAGCAACTTTGTCTTAATCAAGTTTTCCTATAAACGTTTTCTTCCCCTGTTCCTTTGATCAGCCAATATCTTCCTACATAGTAACAGCAATAAAGGTGTAGTTTTGTAGTGTCCTTATAGACAGCTTGCATTCCCAACAAATTTCAATCGACCAGAGAAACCTGGATGCTCTTGTTCATTCTCTTCCTATTTACCTGTCTGGTATGGTAGTCCCTTTCTAGTCTTATAGGATCAAGTCCGTAAGCCCCCTGATATCAGCTACATGGCACTCTATCTGGGAAGCAGTGCATTATGGTTTCGGATGTTATCATATACAATGGAATTACTTTAAACCGAAAGAAACTAAACCGAAAAATACCATAAACCGTAAAGAAATCGATAAGTTGGATGAGTTTCTTCTTTGTCTATGTACCCTTACGTACGATGAAAGCACTGTGCATACACATTGGTGTTTAAACTCAAAATCCGATCCGAAGCGGACAAAAAGAAGTTAAGCAAGACTGATATCTGCAAAAACACGGCATCCCGAACTCAACTCTATTTACAATTTTGAAATGCAGGGAGAAGCTAAAGAAGGCTCACGAAGAAACGAAATATCAAGAAGATGAAATCATGCCAGGGCAATGAACGTGCCATTGTTTTTAGGACCTGTTAAACTTGCAAATTCCTGACATAGTTGCTGCCCTTGAAAAAAATGCAAAAATAGCACTTCTTACTTTAAACCAAAATGGCTTATGAGGTCCCCAAAATTTCAGTCTAAAGTAATTCTACTGTACACTCAAACCTCATGACACTGCAACCCGCTATACTGCCATTCTCACCTACTGCCAGCTTTTGGCTATTGAGTAAATTGGCCCCTATATAAAACACTAAAAACCTTGTTATACTGCCATCAGCAAGAAACTTTCTGTAACATTCATGACTGCATTGTGGAAGTAATTCTTGTTATAATGCCAGCGTTAAATTTTGCGACTATATTACTAAACCTAACTAGACGAAATACCCTCAAGCACTTGCTAAACACTTCATTCCCTTTGCCAGAAGGTCACTCTACATATGAGTTTATTACTTTCTATATACGCCATTCAAGCAGTAAGTTCTTTTACCCTTCTTAATGTATCACTCTGAACATTATACCCTAAATTTATGCTTTTCCCAAACTTTGCAGTATAACAAGGTTTGAGTATATAACATTTTGAAGGGAGGTCTTTTTTTATCAAGTACATATTATGGATTTGATTCAGAATATATGTCATATGGGGAGAGATTGTCAGTCCTTGATTAGCCAAGTTTGAAATATAGAGACTGGGGTGATCTTATCCATCTTTATAAAATTGTACATTGGACAATTTTAAGGTTATTATTGATAGATGATGTATGTTATATTTATCACTGATCATTTTGAACTTGCAAATTTCCAGTTATTCTGCTTTCAAAATCATTACCTACTTTTTGTACTGTTTCCATAATGTTCATATGATGTCTTTTGCATTTTGTTTGAATTTTTAATAGTTCTATTTGCTAAAGGAGTAGCCCTTTTTCCAAAGGCTTTTAATAACCCTATATGCTCTGTTAAGCTGATGTGATGATAAAATATTATGTAATATTGATGCTTATAGATGGTATCTTACTGTAAAATAATTTTTAAATTTCTTTTTTCAGAAACAAAGTTGGGAAAACTCCTTATCAACTGGGAAATAATGAAGTGAAGAATGCCTATAGGAGATTTATGGCAGGCTATCCAGACAAATTTGACTACAAACTAGCTCAGGTTCATATACTTTTTTTAAATTTTATATTAAAGTAAAGCATATATTCATGTATTTTCTTTTTAGAAATAGTTAAAATATGAATACAAAAAAGTAGAACAAAAAGTTTGAAGATGATAGGGCCTATCTCTGCTCTCTAGTAAGATGTAAGTTTGTATAGTATGTGGACTTATTGTTTATTTTTTATCTTGGTTACATATTTTTTGGTATAGTTGTTTTCCTGAAGATTTTTTTTAAAAGAAAAGGAGGTTCCTGTATGATGAGCTCAACTTTCACCATAAAAGTGCCATTTTTTTTTATGAATAACAAATGTGATAGGTCTATGTTTTAGATACTATGTTTGTGTTAAATATGAAATAGTAAAAAATATATGACTCATTAGCCATATAGCCATAACATTTTTGCCTGGATTTTTTAGATTCCCAGTCCATTGACACCTGAGATGGAGGCATTAAAAAAACAAAAAAATGCAGAGAAAAGATCAGTACGAAAAAAAACCATGCAAGAGAAAAACAAGGTATTCTTTTTTAAACAAATATAAAAACTATAATGGGTTATCTTAAATGCTTGGGTTCTTAGTAATAACAGTCTACACACATATTCTTCATCTCCAATATTCCTTGTTCCGCTGGATCCCTTTGCCCAAACCCAATGTTTCAACCTGAATTATCTTTTCTTATTTTCACTTGTACCTTGTATTTTAGGGACTCTTTCTCCAAAACGAAGATGAAGAATGAATGGTAGCGTGTTAGACAAGATTTTAATTCAAACAATTTTTGTATTAGCCTTTTCCAATCAAGATTATTATTAATGGTAATTGACTTCACAAATGCAATGCAAGGTTTGAATTAGTGATTGAGAAGAATTGCTTTAAACTCTTATAGATGTAGTCCATTATCACAGTGTCTAACTGTTACAGTCTATTACACATTCCTTATCCTCCTATATCTTGTCCAAACAGATTCCTCATTTTAAATCCAATATCCTAACTTCAATTGTCCTATTTTAAGTTTTGTTCCATTCTCATATTCTACTGTTCTACTGTACCTGATTTTGTCAGAAACCCTTAGAGTTGTTTTAGTTTTTATCTCTTCTTGCTTACCATTCTATTTTTTACAGACAAAGAAAGAAAAGGAGATGAAGGAAAGAGAAGAAAACGAAAAAAAAGAAAGGTTCCTCAATCTCTCTGACAGAGAAAAGGTGATAATTTTGAATATTCTTGGTAAAACTAAACAATGTTCTAAAACTTTTTTTTTTAAATGTTACTTTTTCCAATTCTTACTAATCATGTAGAGATGGGTGATCGAAAGTATAT
>JAUEKZ010238656.1:5315-20624 GCA_031471865.1 Melibe leonina
CCCCCCCCCCCCCCCCCCCCCCCCCCCCCCCCCCCGAGAGGCGAACACTACTCACTTGGTCGCGGGCATGTTGTCCCAGTGACGTCAAACGCATACAGTCTACACTGCAGACAGACTGCATACTACATGCTATTACAATGACAGCCCGATGTGGGAGCGAGACACTTGTGCTTGCCGTTGCCGGGGACTTGAGATCCGAATCTTGTTTGGGTTCTCACAAGTTTGCTTGCGTTCGTAGTAGGTGCGTGCAGCTCTGTGGTCTAGTGGGGAGGCGGTTGGCGTTGTGACTGAAAGGTCCCTGGTTCGATTCCGTCACGTGATGTGACGGCGCAAAGTTTAATCCTTGGAAAAGGCTCTTAACTTACATTTTCTCACCCTACTCAGGTGTAAAATGAGTACCTGGCCATGAACATTGTAGTCCCTGTCCATATAAATATACAAGCGCCTAACTGGCAGCATGTCTAATCATGTTTGTTGAGTGTTGCTGTTGACCAGGGACCCCTTGTAAAGAGTTTTGAGTATGTTTAGTGGATATTGCACTATATATAAAAAAAAAAAAGCTAAAGCCTTGGTAAAACTATGAAGTGTCCCGCTAGCAGGAATCGGAATGAGTACTGTAGCATATCATATTATAATGTAACAGACAACATCGGAAATTCTGGACAACAGATCAACAAAGCACCAGGACTATGTTAAAAAACAGCAATAGAGAAAAATAAGATGGAAAAAAAATATGACAAGAAAAAAGAAAGTAATTTAAAGTATCATACTGGCCTATAGATCCGGACTCATCCCAGTTTCTTTTTCCCTGAAGCGGAGGAGAAGGGGTGACAGTGATATGGACACCGGGGGAGGACGCTGCTTTCTCGTGGATTGATTTCCTAACCCAACTGACAGGCCAGTTGGCAGGTGCCCATTTTACACTTAGGTGAAGTGAGGCAATTGGGGGTAAATTCCCCCTGCTACTACCACTACTGCCGCAAAGCTTATGAACAACATTGAAGCTTTTAGAAATACGCTCCGTCATATAACCTTAAGAAAGATTCTATAAGATCCTATAAGTTATTCACTTAAATTGAAAAAAAAAACCCCGCTCTACTACTGCTACTACTACTGCTACTGCTACTACTTCCAACGCCGCCATCACCATGACTACCACCGACAGCTAGCTCAAAGCCAACCATTTACTGTAGGGGAAATCAAGGGGGGGGGGGGGTTACACTATATTGGCAACATTGCCTCTGGTTGATCCGGTTTGGAATTGGATAGGATATTATGATTTGATGGGGTCCCTGGGGAATTCTTTATTGTATTCTTCTCTCTTTAAATCACCAATAGATAGATTGTATACGTCGGAGTCGAAATACTCACAACACTGTATAATGTAATATAGAGTATCTCACAATTGTGTGATGGTGTCATTGGGACGGGGAAAAAAGGTGAAAACTACTTTTTGTTGCTGGCATGTTGTCATTGTGACGTCAAACGCAATGGGTCTACATAATGTGCTGCAACCTTCCTTCATCTTTTATTTTCAGCTCTGCCCGTAACTGCAGTATCTCGCCTCCTCCTCTCTCTCTCCCTCATCCATCTGTCTATCTCCTCTCTCTCGCCCTCATTTAACTCCCTCTCCCCCCTCTCCCTCGCCCTCTTCTATATGCCTCTCTCTCTCTCTCTCTCTCTCTTTCTCTCTCTCTCTCTCTCTCTCTCTCATACACATCTATCTCCCCCTACCCTATTCTCTTAGTCTCTTCCACACGCCCTCATTTAACACCCCCCTCTCTTTCGCCCTCTTCTATGTGCCTCTCTCTCTCATACACATCTATCTCCCCCTACCCTTTTCTCTTAGTCTCTTCCACACGCCCTCATTTAACACCCCCCTCTCTCTCGCCCTCTTCTATGTGCCTCTCTCTCTCACATCTATCTCCCCCTACCCTATTCTCTTAGTCTCTTCCACACGCCCTCATTTAACACCCCCCTCTCTCTCGCCCTCTTCTATGTGCCTCTCTCTCTCTCATCTATCTTCCCCTACCCTATTCTCTTTCTCTCTTCCACACTCTGTCAATCTCTTCCTGCCTTATTTCTCTGTACATCTCCACTTTGCGTTAGGTCTTTATGTTTCATTTGATATTACATTTCAACCCAATCGTGTATCAAAGAAGAAGTATATTTATTGATTTTGGTCCTCCCCCTTTACTTGTCAGAAGCACAGCATGAATTTAGCTCCTACATCTGTTCATGGGAAGCACAGAATGAATTTAGCTCCTACATCTGTTGATCAGAAGAACAGAATGAATTTAGGTCCTACATCTGTTCATGGGAGGCACAGAATGAATTTAGCTCCTACATCTGTTGATCGGAAGAACAGAGTGAATTTAGCTCCTACATCTGTTCACTTGAATTACTGAACGAATTGAGCTCTTTCCATTGTGCACAGTCAGTAGAGTTATGAATTTAGCTCTTCCCCCTTGTTCATAGAAAGTACAGCAATGGATTTAGCTCTGCCCTTTGTGCATAGGAACCACAGAACTGGATTTTGCTTTTCCCTCTGTTTTGCATTGGAAGAAAGTAAAGTAATGATTCACTTATCCTTATTATTATTGTTATAATGAAATGTATGAACATTTTCTCTGCAGACAAGATGCACGTGTTGATGAGCCCAAGCCAGGCCAATCACCTGTGTCTGAAGGCACTGGAGGGCTTTGTCTTCATCCTCTCACACGAAGGAGACTTTGTCTACCTGTCTGAGAATGTGGCCAAATACCTTGGTGTGCAACAGGTGGGTCAGCTTGTGCTGTGGTGTGATTTGGTGTGGTGTGGTGTGGTTATGGTGTGGTTTGATATGGTGTGGTGTTTGGTGTAGTGTGGTGTGGTTTGATATGGTATTGTTTGATATGGTGTGGTGTTTGGTGTAGTGTGGTGTGGTGTGGTGTAATAGGTTTACATGTGCTTGATAATATGTTGATGTTGTTTTTGAAAATAGTATTTATGTTATTATTTGTGGTTTCCTACAACTTAAAAAGGAGCTTAAGTTGTGTGTTTCTGCTCTATTTTTCATTTGTATACTCTATGAATGAAAAAATAAAATTGTTCTTAGTTTAGTTATATATTACTTCGATCCCCTTTTCCGTCAGTTTCAAACTGTTTCCTGTAGAAAAAATTGAGGTCAACTTTTCCAACCCGAATGTAATATTGCTCACATGTCGATTTTGTCTTTTTCTTTCTTTCTGAGTAGATTGAAATGATGGGCCAGTCTATCTACGACTACATCCACCCCTGCGACCACGGGGAGATCAAAGAGGCTCTGCAAATGAAGACCAAGAGCTCCCACGAGATGGCCAAGGATTCGGCAGATGGCGACTCTGTGACTTGCAGCAAGATCAGATCCTTCACCATTCGTATGAAGTGTACTCTCACTTCCAAAGGTCGAAGTGTCAATCTCAAATCAGCTCCCTACAAGGTTTGTTTCTTTTTGTGTGTTATTAACACTTTCAACGTAAGCATTGTTTTCAATCAAATTGACTAGACAAATCAAAATCTACAAGATTTGCTTGTTCTTACCCAGCTAATCTAGAAATTTTACATATCAGTTCCCCTCCCCGCTCCCAATCCCCCATCCCCAACTGCCCATCCCCCAAAAGAAAACATCATACTTACTCAATCTAAAATAACTTCTGATATTATCACCTGCTACTGTTATTTTTTATTATTATGATTTAATATTATTATTGTTATAGTTTATTAATATTATGATTAGTTTTATCATTAGTATTATTATGCTGTGATATTATTATTATTATTATTATTGTTTATTATTAATATTTTTCATTGTTATTTTTATTATTATCGTTGTGATGAATATTATGATTATTATTACTATCATACTGTATTGTTATTGTGACTTTCTATTTCGCCTCCATCTTTTCCCCCCCTGCCAGGTGATGAAATGCTGCAGTCGTCTAATTGTCAGCTGCCATGAGGAGAAGCCGTCGCAGTGTCAAGCCGACAGTGGAAAGCCGTACTTGCTGGCGATGATGGAGCCCATCCCCCACCCCTCCAACATCGAGGTGCCCCTCGACTCCAGCATCTTCCTGTCTAAACACGAAATGGACATGCGCTTCATCTTCTGTGACGACAGGTACTGTCAGTCTGTGGGATTTTTATGGGTTTTTTTTCCTTCTTATTTTGTTTTTTTTGTTTTTTGTTGTTAAAGATTTAGTTTATTTATTGTAGAAACATGTTTTAATTTTGTTGTGAAGTGCTCTGAACTCTAGAGGGTGTGAAAGTAAGCATTACATACAGGTCTATATTATTATTATTATGATTATTATTATTGTTATTATTATTATATTGTATTATTTTTGTTATTGTTATTATCACTATTATGACTATCATTACTCTTATTTTTGTAGTTTTTATTGATTTTATTGTTATTATTATTATTATTATTATTATCATTATTATATTGTATTATTTTTGTTGTTGTTGTTGATTTTATTATTATTATTATTATTATTATCATTAATATCATTTATATATTATCATCATCATTATTATTATTATCATTATTATTTTTATCATTATCATTCGTTACTTTGTCAGAATTGAAGAGCTGGCAGGATTTGACCACAAAGCCATGGAAGGCCAGTCGTACTTTGACCTCCACCACGCCATGGACTCTGAGGTCATCAAGAAGACTTTCAAGGACTGTAAGCAAACACCCAGTGCTAAGCTTTTGCCACTCTTAACTAACCCGAACCATAGAACCCTTACAGACCTCTCTTGTCTCCCCTTATATCATTCCAATACCCTCATTTGTACAAATGGATTTAAAGTATATGTTTAGATAATAATGCATGTTATGTTGATATTCTTAGAGCGATGTAACCAAATGACAAATTGCCAATATTATGGACAATAAAGATTTATTATTATTATTATTATTATTATTATTATTTTTATTATTATTATTATTTTGTGGGATGAAAACTGTCTTTACTACTTCAAGCAAGCATCTTCTTCTTCTATCCTCATGGAAAGAAGTTTATGGTCTCACTTCATGTTATATAATCATTTTAATTATAGTCTGACACTTGTCACTTATAGCTTTCTAGTCTTCTTATTCATCATTCTCACTGATCCCTCCTGCCAATTTCTTTGTCCCAGCATGGATAAGGAATTTGTGTTACATTATTCTCTTTCCCACACTTGTCGTTCCTATCACTGTAAACATGTTTTATGTACGACCAGTTTACGCTTAAACTTTGTTATACCGCCATGTGTGGGGAAAACACTAGGCAGTATAACGAGAAGTATTTATTATATGTAAATCATAAATGCTCTCGAGTAGATGTTGATGGTAGGCAAGAGTGGCGGTATAATGAGGTTTCAGTGTATATGTCATGTCAATTGCACAGCATTGAATTATCTTTGTCTCATCGCACTTCATCTCTGCAGTGTTTTCAAAAGGCCAAGCCATGACTCCCGCCTACCGCATGCTTGCAGCCAATGGTGGCTTCTTCTGGCTTATCACTCAAGCCACGACCATCAACAATGGCCGCAGCCAGAAGCCTCAGTGTGTTGTCTGTGTGCACTACGTCCTCAGGTTTGTTTTAGTTCACGTGTGCTTTGGGGTATGTTGGTAAATAAGGATGATAGTGATCAAGTCAAGTGTAGTGGAATGCCATGTGGGTAAGATGTCTTGTGCTTTTAGTCTGGTTGAACTGTGATGCTCAATTTAATATTGTTCTTACATTATTCCATGTTCTTTACAACATTTTTTTCAAATTAAGCTATGCGTCCATTTGCTTAACACATCTTATGGCGCTCATTTTAAAGCCTAATGATCAATAGTGTGATAATTGAATCTAAATATTTTACTTATCTTTTTATTATATGGATTTCTGATTGTCATACAGTACACAAAACTGTACTGTTCCATCTATGTAACGGTCTACATTCAATGATGTCTTATTTTGTTTCGAGTTTTTTACGATATCATTTTCTTTTTAGCAGAGTGAAATGTCTTTTTATTATCATCATTATTTTTATGATAATAATAATTATTATTTATTATTATATTATTATTATTATTATTATTACTATTATTATTATCATTACGATCATATTATTCCTACCTTGCAGTGGAGTTGAGGACAAGGGGATCATCCTGTCCAACATCCAGGAAGAGCTTGCCCTTGCCGTCCCCACAGCCACCAGCACCAGCAGCGTAACCCCCATGAGTGTGAGCACTGTGGCCTCCCTGTCACCTGCCACGGCTTCCACACCTGTAGAGGAGGAAGTGGTCATCGCCGTCAGTCCTCTGGCCTCTGTGCCTCTCAATGTCACTGGTGGAGTGGCTGGGGTCGGAGATCTGCCTCCGCAGCTGGACCTGCTCCCACCCAAACTGGAGCTGAGCACGGAGAGCATCTTTGCTCCAAAGACGAGAGACATGGAGAAAGGCTTCTGTCTGTCTCCACCTGTCAGTCCATGTAAGTCCTTTATCTTGTGGTATTAAACTCTCTTTCTTAGTAAAAAATCTTCAGGGTTTTTTTTTCTTTTTTATGACTTATGGGACTTCCTGCTAAATTTCGGACATCCGCTATTCCACTGACCAAACTAAACTTGTTCATAAGCTGAACGTTAAAAAATAGAGGAAACAAAAATACACAACACATGCTACAAAACTATTGAAACTTGAAGAACTGACACCCCACAGTACAACTGTTCTCATCTGATCCACTGTTTTTTCGTCTTGTCTTTTATGTGGATTTGAAAATGGCTGAGCAAAAAAAAAAAAAAAAAAGTCCTCTGATGCTATTAAGTTTAAAGATTTAGTCCGATGTAGTATAGCATATATTCCCCCCATTCCACAGACTCTTTTTTCAGCTGTTTTAGGAATTAGCGGATGGTACCTGTGCGTTATTACATAAAAAAATCTGTTGAGACTGATGATGCTTTATTTGTATTTGTGGTGCATGGATTCTTACTTGAATTGAAATGATGTTGTTAAGATTATGTGACTATTTTTATGTCTGTATGTAAAAGGACTTGTAAAATAGTGTCCCCTTTGTAAGGGATGAATGTTTTTGTTGTTGGTGTTGACTAATCCCTCTGTCTGTGAGCAGTTTGCTCTTGGCAGCGCTTTGCCTCCTTCAAGAAATGAGTGATGAATAAAGTTATCTTATCTTATCTTATCCCTTTCACAGCCAGGTCTGATTCTAACTCTAACCCCACTAGAATAGGCAAAATCTTGACAATGTGAGTGTATTTGTACCAGATAAATCTGGTTTATCTAGTATAAGAACAGGCAGATCTTAAAGATTTTTGTGTCTTTAGCATTTAAAGGGTTATTATTTCTTATCTCATCTTATCTTATATTATCTTATCTTATCTTATTTTTGTCTCTTCTTGTCCCATCAGACTGGAGCAGTGACCCAGATGATCTTGCCTGTCTGTCCCCCACAGCTGGGGAGGAAAGCATCGTCATCCCATTCAATGCATACAAAATTGACTGTAAGCCATGAATTACTAAATGCACTATACCCTCTGCAAGATGTTCATAATGATTATGATTATAATGATAATGATGATAATATGATTGATGATGGTGATGATGATAATAATGATAAAATTGATTGTAAGTTTTGTGCACAGAACATACTAGTGAACCAGTTTTGAACAATCCTGTTCGAATCTGACAGTCTCTCACTCCAAAAAATACTAATATTAATACTATGCTGTTTGTTGTTTGTCAGGGATGTGTGTTTGAGAAACAATTTGACAAATTATATTTTTTCCTCCAACATAACACGGGCCAAATCATGGAGCACCATTGGTGCAGGCAGTACGCTTGGCAGATAGTTTTATTTTACACATCACCAAGAGTCGCAATAAAATGATTTTTTCTCTCTATTGATAACTAACTGTATACTTTTATGCAATGATTATGTTTAATATGATGCTTCCTGTTCACAATCCTAAAAGCAGTCTAATTACAGGAAAAAAGAAATATACCTTTTATTGAAAGTATGTATTTGAATTTATAGAAGCTATGAGCAGTCAGTGATCTAGATAACATTCTATCTGGCAACTGCAAAACAACTGATGATTGACCAGTCGTGTCAAATTGCTATTCTAAAAAAGTTTAACTGTTTGAGGCCTTGCGTTTGGTAAAGAAAATAATATAAACTTACAACACCGCTTATTTACTAACCGAACATTTTTCAAAGACAAAAAGACCAATTTAGTATTTACGGAAATTAATGTTATCACCATGGTAAGTTTCGTGGCAATCAGTCCACGAATAGCCGAAATCAGGATTTTGATTTTAGTATATAAGACTAGATGATGATGATGATGATAATTATGATGATAGTAATAGCAACAAGAGCAATAATAATTGGCAGTCAGTTTAGCTTAAGTAATCAGTATTTCATTTCACATATATTAATAAATATAAAAGTAATTTCATACTCTGTAGACTTTTTGTACTGCTGTTTTGTGTGTCATGTAAACGTGAATGTGACTCTCTGACTCTAACACTACTACTACTGCTGGTGCTGTGTGTGTGTGTGTGTGTGTGTGTGTGTTTCAGACCTGTCCTCTCCCATGATGCCAGTGGCCAAGTCCCCACCGGGCCCCATGAAGCAGGAGCCGGAGGTTCTGTCCCCTGGGACCTTCTACGGCAAGATGATTTCTCCGTCCAGCTCCCCCCTGCCCCTGCCCCCCACTGCAGACTCTTCCAGGGTAAACACTCATCATTTTGTGTGATTCTCTTAAGCCTTTCAATGCTAAGCTTATTTCTAATCAAATTACTAATGCTAACTAGATATGTACGTCAAAATATTCAAGATTTAGGAAAGAAAAGGTTATTATAAATCAAGCATCAAAAGAACAAAGACAAAAAAGACATAGTCAATGTTTCGGCCTAAGGCCTTCATCAGGACAAACAAATATATCACATTATAAAAAAAAAAAAAAAAAGTACTCAGCTCTGGTTAATGAGTTAATGGCTCAGTCAGGTGAAAAAGAAGACGAAAGATGGAGTACAGTATTGTGATGATGCGATGTGTGTGATATGAATTGTGTGATTTAGGCTGGATATTGATTGTGATTTTTATCATTCCCATTTGACCAATAGATTGGAAGCCCCAACGACTACCTTAGCTCAGTGGTACCGCTGGACATGGACAAATTCTTTGCCTCCATCAATGACAACAACCCCAGCATCTCCCCGGCGGCTGGTAGCAAACTCATGGGTCTGGAGGAGATGGAGGAGGAGGAGCTTGCCATGCGCGCCCCCTTCATCCCCATGGACGGGAACGAGGACCTGGGCCTGCTGCCTGCATCCCCGTCCACCATATTTGACCTGTCCAGTGACGACATCAACCCAAGGTAAGTTAACTCTTTCATTGCTAAGGTTATTTCTATATTTATAATCAAACTTATTAGTATTAGATATCAAAGTCTTGAAGATTTGCCTTTTCTTACACCAAGTAAATCAGATTAAAGTGAACGGGCATATCCCCAAAGCCTGAAATTCAATCTTTTGGCATATATCAGTTTACTGAAATATGATTTAACTGTTATAAGTACATTTTGCATATTTCAGTTTGGTTAGAATCAGACCTTGCAGTGATACATATAAGTAAAAAAGGAAACTTTGTTAAGACTTTTTCATTAAAGGAGGATAATTTTCAAAAATAAAGACTACATTAAATGTTTTTTTTTTTCAGAGAAATACCATACATAACCCTTACTTTGAAATGATTATTCTTGTCTCAATTCTAGTGACTTTTTTTCTGTAAAGTGACATATATCTTTTGTTGTAATGGAATGCTGGCGCTATAGAAATGTCTACAATGTTATTATGATATTATTATAATGTAGTTGTGTTTCTGTGGTTCATTTTCTCAAACAGTGTATTTGGCCGCACCGAGTTTGTGTTTGGACCGAAGCAAGCGCTGTTTGAGTTTGAGGAGCCCAAACCCGTGCCCAAAATGAGCGTGCGGGACATGCTAGGGGAGAGCACTGCGGTTGCCAGTATAGAGCAGCCACCGGGCACCATGCTGATGCAGATGAAGCGACCTCTGGACATGAACTGCCTGGAGAAGGGACCTCCCAACCTCAAGGTGGCCAGGCTGGAGAAACCTGGTGCTGTGGCGGCTGATTTACCTGCCCTCGGAGCTCCTCAACTTTGTCATGCTGAGAAAGGTACCTAGGGCATGCTCTTTGCTTTGATTTTGAAGAAGTTAACAAGATATCTACGCTCAAACCATGTTATACTGCAACCTGTTTAACCAGCATTTTCACTTAACTTGCTGGCATCGACTTAAGTTTAAACTTCTGATATGTATTCGCATTGCTGACTTCGACTTGAGTCGAAACTTCTGATTATGCATCCCCATTGTTGACTTCGACTTGAGTCAAAACTTCTGATTATGCATCCCCATTGCTGACTTCGACTTAACTACGCCTGGTCTAGATACGTCTAGAAATCAGCAAAATTTTCCCTACCGAAGTGGATATTTTAGCTAATTAAAGATTTTCAGGAGTATCTTATCTATTTTGACAGTACAGAGTGCATAGTACAGAACTGGGTGATATCTCTAGCCATTCTGAGAGTTTCACTGCTGTAGCTTGAGTGATTGAGGAGTAATGAATATTTTTCTGCTGCGGCGAAAATCTTCAGCAATGGGAATGACATAGTGTCCAAAATGGCGCAGCATGTTAAGGGTTAACAGCTTTTGGCTCACCATATGAAAATATTAAAAGAATAAGCTCCGTCATCCGCCATCCAACAATACATTATCTGTAACATTCAATTAGTAATTACTTCTCGTTGCGGTCAGCCTAAATTTTTTTATCCACTTTACTTTTCATTATACCACAAATATGCTTTACCAACATGGAAAAGAGATTTTACCTTACCTTTTCTTATGAAAAACATGAAGAGGATGAGCACAAGTAACAATATTATGGTCAATGCATCCTGCAAATTTTCAAAAGCCAGTTTTTTTTAAATGGACTTTGTTGAGTGTAGTGTAGCCTTACAACACAGTTCAGTAGTTACAGTTACAGTACTCCCTCAAATATCTTTACTGCATATCGTAACCCTTTCACGGCGAGGTCTGATTGTAACCCAACTGAAATATGTAAAATTTTGAAAATGTTTCAGATTTCAGGCATATGTCAGTTCAATGAAATCTGTTTATCGGGTGTAAGAAAAGGCAAATCCTTAAGATTTCGGTGTCATTAGCATTGAAAGGGTTCGTTTTGCAATGGGTTGGAGCGGAATTCGTTCATGTGCCACCTTAAACTGTATCATCCTATGTTCCCCCTCTGCCCTTTCAGGAGGAAAGTCTGTTGGTGCAGGGAACAAGAACAGTGTTCTCCTCAACCTTCTACTCAATGGGGAAGACAGCAACTACGGCTACAAAGTTTGTCAGCGACCTCTTGTCATTGAGAATAAGGTATTTTGATAACTATGAATAATTTTTTTTAAACTAAACTCAAGCAAAAAAAAAACATAATATTTTTTTTTAAACTACGAGTATAAATTTTTTTAAAAAGGAAAAAAACAAAAACCCCTTCAATCATTTAAGTAATTTAGTTTTTTGTTCTGAGTAAAAAATTCTTAAGTAATGAAAGGTGTTACTTAAAAAACAGGAAAATAAAATTGGAATAAGTTTTTTTTTATACTGATACTTTAGGAAACAAAAGATTTGAAAACTTTATGATCAGCAACTTATAGCTATATTATTGTGACTCACTTTTTTTTTAACCAAATTTTTATTTGGACCTCTGTTTTACAGTTGTAGTATAGTCAGTCAGTCTTTTTACATTGCAGTTACTTAAGACTTGTAAAATATACATAATGCAACCATTCATCATCACATTTTTTCACTCCTTCCTTGAAAAGTTATTGTATGTGTTTTTTGGGGGTTTTCTTTTCCATCAGAAACTGAATGAGCAGTCCAACCAGTTTGAGACACTGACTAGTCAAGATTGTGAGGTGAATGCCCCAACGCTTTGCTACAAACTGCTGCGAGGGCAAGATTTGTTGAAAGCCCTGGATCGCTGAGTTTCTTCTCCAGTAATGTAGCAGACCGGCCATTGGTTTAATCATGTTTTGGTTTTTCATAGCCGTCTGATTGACAGTGTCGTTCCCTATGATATTGATATACTCTTACTCTTTAAAGTTGATTTTTATGATGTAATGTAACTCACTTTCCGTGTTAACTATGATCATTTTAATACTATGTATGATGCCTCTAAAGATACATGTCTTGAGATTCTTTATTTCATAAATAAAAATGTTTAATTTTTTATTGATATGTATACACTGTTGACCAATTCTCATGTAGGTAAAATTATTTTTTACTCGCTACTGCATTTTTTAAAAGGTACATTATATAGGGAACAATTTTTATAGAATAGTCATTCTAGCATTAAGCACTATAACTATAATGATTGAAAACAGTCAAAATGGAAACCCTTTCAATGCTAAGGACACCAAAATGTTCAAGACTTACCTATACTTATAATATACCAGATAAATCAGATTTCAGTGAACTCACTGTTAAAAGTTTAACTCACTCATTAAAGTGTTTCTGTCAATTTTTTACACTTTCATCCAATTTGTTGTCATCTTGGCAATTTGTTTGATTATGACTGATTCCTCCAATATTTTATGGGCATTGATGGAAAAAACTGGTATTAATATTAACTTTGACTTTGTATTTGAATCATTATTGATTCTTATTTTGATATATTTTATTACGTTAATGTTTTTTTCACCTGTGGATAAGACATCACTAATAATACAGTAAATCTATTTTATCATTATTTTACCCGCTTCTTAGCATTGCATTATAAAAGCAACAGTTATGCAATGTTAGTTCCATCCATGGGTAAAAGTGTTGGTTTTTTTTATTTCAGAAGATTTTAAAGATTTCTTTCATCATTTAATGGATCAAATCGGTTTCAATTTCAATTCAATTTCAATTACAGTGCTTGGAGATGGTCATTCAATTGTGAAATTTTTATTATGAGTTATTTTAATGTACAGAAAATGAAACAGTAAGTCTTAGAGCCTGACTGGCCCATGTAGCCGGAACTTATCCTGGTTTCTGTTGCGTGAAGCAGACAAATGTTTGCCATCCTCTGGATAGGATACTGGTCTATGGCAGATTACTTTCTCCAACCCGAATTGTGGATTGGTACCCATTTTACACCTAGGTGGAGTGAGGCAATAGGAATAAATTTCCTTTCCCAAGGATCAACGGAAGTGCCGCTGGTACTGGTAGGATTTGAACCAGATGCTCCTGGATTCTGTGCTGCGTACATCACTACCAGTTTGGTCTGTGCCCCTCCTTTTAGGAGATTTAAATGACATCATTTCTCATTTAATTGATCAAATTAGTTTCAGTTCAATTCAATTACAGTGATTTGAGATGATCATTCAATTGTTAAAACTTATTATGATTTATTAATGTACAGAAAATGAGATCTGGCTAAATAGGTTGGTGAAACAATTTACTTTTTTTCCCCAAGAAGTCCTGACATTTACTTATAATTTTAATGAGTATAGATTAATGAGGATAAATACACGGTATTTGAAGTAATGGATTCTAATAATAAGTCATCATTAGATTGAGCAGTAATGTTTTATTTGTTTATGTATTTTATTGGATCGAGAAGAAAGACAATTCAGTGTTGTTATGAGATTTTGTTGTATATTGTTGTAATAACTTTTGCATGCAGATCGAATAATATCTCACTATTCTTTGCTGAAATCCATGAAATGATTTTATTACATAATAAATAGTTATAAGTATTAGTATTCAATTTGAAATTTGCATTTTAGTTCATATTTCTTGCAATTATTTTAATCTTAACTTTGTGTCAGTGAAACAGTATAACATTGTGCTCATGTTGTATTCAAAGTTTTGTGATAACATCAATAGCATTTAAAAAATCGCCATTGCATTTATTTCACACTGTGTTTGTGAACTTGTCCAGTGGCATTTTATATTATTATTATTGATTTTCTCATTTTATACGCATTTCCGTATTTCCGTAACACTTTCATCACATATACTCCCTCCAAAGAAAAGAGTTGAAAAAAGAAAAAGACTAAAACAAATTAAAGGCAAAAAAAAAAAAAAAAAAAAAAAAAAAAACGGGGCAAAAATTGTTTTATTAATACCATTTTGAATACTTTAAATGTTTTAACTTTTGATTTTGCCCCCCCCCCCCCCCCATCCCCCTTAAATTGACTTTCGGCTTTCTCTCTTTGTTTTTTTGCCATTGTGCATTTTCATTTAACTGATATTACTAACTAAATGGTTGATTTCATATTATTATACAGTCAGTGCATGTGTAGTAATTTCACATTCTCTATGTATTTAGCATGATCAATTAATAGTTTTTGGCCAGTACAGTAACAATTGGTTTCTTTTTTTTATAAGTGTACCTACTTGTTATTCATCAACAGTGAGTATTTGTAGACAATGACCTGTTTGAAGTTTCTATATCTATAGTTGGAGGTGGAAGCAGGGACAATTCTTTATGCTAACCTATACTTAATTTTAGGTTGTGCACAAGATTTGTCTCTCTCTCTCTTTTTTTTTTGTTTAATGTAAACTAGATTTAGATAGTGAGTCAATGATTGAATGTTTTTTTCTGAGCAGGGTTTGCTTGATTAAACAAGCCAAGTCAAGAAGGTTAAATTAATTGTACTAAAATTTTAATTATACACACAAATTGTTTGAGAAATCTAATTTTTTGGTCAAAGATTTGGGATACAAATTAAATATGTTCATTTACAAAATAATCAAGTCTAGTTTTGTCTGTGTGTTTATTTAAACTAGTGTTCAATATTGTGTCATGACATGATACTACCAATGTGTTATTAAAAGTTATTTTCATCGTTTATCTGATATTCTACTTCTCTCTACATATCTACTCTCTGTTCCTCTTTGTTGGATTGTTTGTTAACCCTTTCACTTTCACTGCCGGGTCCAGTTCTAACCAAACAGAGCGGGGAGGCGGTTGGCGGATGCCTCTGGTTGGCACTACTTCTGTTTCTTCACTTTTGGCTTTACTTTACCTATCAGCTTACTTTTTCCAGCATTCTTTCCAGTGCTCTCTTAATAAGTATAGACACACACAGCTGTTTTGTATCAAAGGTGACAAAGAGATGATTGCGGGCGGTTGGCGGGCGCCCCTGGTGGGCGCTACTTCTGTTTCTTATCTTTTGGATTTATCTGTCATCTTACTTTTTCCAGCACTCTCTCCAGTGCT
>JAUEKZ010238767.1:0-18110 GCA_031471865.1 Melibe leonina
TAGTAGTAGTAGTAGTAGTAGTAGTAGTAGTAGTAGTAGTAGTAGTAGTAGTAGTAGTAGAAGTAGAAGTAGAAGTAGTAGTAGTAGTAGTAGTAGCAGTAGGTAGGTTGGTTGTTATCCGGTTACCGCCCCTTAATTAAAGCGCATTGCAGACATATCAAAGGTGAAGCTACACTGAAATATACGAAGGGCTACTTCAAATATCTCACCACTCACCCACAGGATATCGACACAGGGCCAACAGAGTCTAGACACTCTCGCCATGAAGCCGAGCTCAGTCTAACCAGGCGACAGCTTCAAAAATGAAGATTTAAATCAACGTTTTAGATATGACGCGCTGGGGGTTCGAACCATCAAGCTATCGGCTCCGAGCCGGGCGCAGTACCTATTGAGCTGGGGCGCTGATTCAATCAAGTACGCACCGCACCTGAGGTTGCCAGATAATAATGCGATATCATCTTGATGGGCTCACGATGCAGCCAATGGGAGGCACCTGTGTGCATTCATCTCTGAACTTTACATCTTCAGTTCAAGAACGGTGGTGGAATGAATAAGTAAGCGCTGAGTGTGGTTTTTTTTTCTTGTTTGTTTGTTTGGTGGTTTGTTTGTTTTTGTGGCTTACGTCCAACTACAGAAGTTATTAAGTTATGCGAGTCTAATTAAGATTTTCTTTTAAAGAATTTTAATTGAGTGGACTAAACAAAATATAATGTTTAAAAAGCGCATTTTTTCTTGATAATACTAAATTCTCCATTATTATTATATCATGCAAATCTGGCAGTACACCAATTTTCCATTCTAAATACACCTCGTTATACCGCCAAGTCTGGGGTAAGCATAAAGTTGGCAGTATAACGAGAATGGCGGTAGTAAGAAAATACACCATGTTTAATGGGGTAGGGTGACATTTAGAGGGGTGAAAGAACTCACTCTGTAGAGCTTATAGTATAGGGAGTGTATTTAACTCATCAGGCGACCCGTCAGCAAAGGGAACGAGGTGTTTTAAGCGAGTGTTTGAGAGTTGTTTGATCCGGTAAGGTGGTGGCAAAAATTTAGGCTGGCGGTATAATGAGAATGCATTGCACTATTCTATACAAGTGATGAATGTTCTGATAAGTTATTGGCGGATGACGGTATATCGAGGTTTTTAGTGTCTTTCTATGGTGGGGGATCCGTTCCAAAGCCAATAGCTGGCGGCAGGTGAGAATGGCGGTATATAAAGGTTTGAAAGTATGTCGAAGTGAAAGGTCGATACTCTTGCATACAGATTTGGAGAATAGAATGCACTGCAATGTATGTATGCTCGATAAGAATAAGAGGGAGGTGGGATGGCCAGACTGGTAGCCAACAGCACGCGCGGGACACTGATTCTACTCCAGATTTTTCAAGGAGGGGGGGGGGAGGGAGCGGGGAAAGGAAAAAAAACAAGTACAAGAATAACAAAACCCCAATAAAAAACAAGCTAAAAGCGTCGTGTAACCCGTAAGATGGTGAATTTGAGAACCCCAATACCTACCCAGTCGATTGAGCACACAACAGACACCGCCCCCACAACATCTGATACAATAATACGATAATATAATATGTACGTATTATCGTTTTCCAACGTAGTCTTTTTTATTAACGAGGGGTGAAATATTTATGAGGCTAAACTTGTCATAATTTTTCAATAAATCCGTCGTCTGTATTTTTGTTAAATGTTATTTCAATATCCATCCAGTTTCATTTAACAACTTTGGGATTCTCGAGTAGTTTACCTTTCGTATTGAAAATGTTTTTACCCTATTTTTAAATACCCTGCGTTCTTTCTCTCTTGCACGATATTTTCACAAGCAGCCTCTCCAATTTGCGGGAAAAAATGTGAAAAAAGAAAGTTCCGGATTCGATAGGCAGGAAGAACACGTTCCCAGTTCACACTGCCAAAGTAGACAAGATTCAGATTCCTGAACTGCTTGACGTCATGGATTTCTTCAGTGGCTTTTTTAAAACATTTTATTCATCGAGGCGGGTCATTAATTGTTTTGTAGTGCTTGCTGAATCAGACTATTTTCTCTTTAGCGTCTTGAAACAAGTCTTAATATGTGCTGTACAGTACGGTACGGTACCTAATGATATTAACGAGTTCCCATTCAGCCGATTAAGATATAGGGGGATAGTCTAACTTTTCTTTTATTCAGGTTTCAGCCTACGCCGAAGCTCAATACGTTGAGCATCTGTCTATTCTATCTGCATAAGAAAAGAAACCGCTATTGTTGCGGACTCGACTAACCCTGGTTTTACGTCACCATACTGAAAGCGGCCGGGGGACCTGCAAACCGAATTGATCAAACAGATTGGATTCAAACATTATCCACAAATATGCTTCCTCCAAATCGTTCAAATTAACCTTTGCTTCTCACACAGCACAAACGTTAACCCTCATAAAGAAAAGAAAGACGAGTTAGTCATTTATGTTCTCTATTTTGTATTCACCCTTTCACTGCTACAGACACCAAAATCTTCAAGCCCTGTCGTTTCTTATACCATATAAATCAGATTTCAGTGAACTGACATATGCCAAAAGCCTGAATTTCAGTCAGCATATGTCAGTTCACTGAAATCTAATTTATCTGGCACAAGAACATGTACATTCTCAAGATTTTGCATATTTCTCTTGCTTAATTTCCAGGGCGAAGCGGGGAGAGAAGGGGTGGTGCAGTCAGCTTGCGATTGGTTTGAAGGCGAAACACCAACCAAACAAAATATGGTCTTTCGCAAGCCAAACCAAATTGAACAAACCAAATTGGCTTCCATAAACTTCAAGCGATCGCACGGACATACTAACCGAAAGGACCAGTCGTCTTGCATCAAGTACAGAATTGTCAGATCCTTGTTCAGATATGTAGCCCAGCATTTGAAACAGCTGTCTCGCCAGGTTCGGGCAATAAAAGAACATTGCTAAGATTAGTTGACCCGGAGTCAGTATGACCTAACTGAGTGAGAGATATTCGAGTGAGCACTCCGTTTATTCCTATGCGGAAGCAGCGTGTTAATTCGTCTAGAAACCTCCGCATTTGACATGGTCTAAAAAAATGCGTTACAAAAATAAACCGAAGACTCTCAACGACACGCAACAAAAAAACTAACCAAGAACCCAATCGGGCGGTGGTGCCAGTCTGATCATTGAACGTATGCTCTATCCCTTAACTTTACACTAACTTATTGACACGATTAATTATCACGTACACTGGTCAGTCCTGAAGTGAAAAAAAAAACAGAATCAGAAAATACTCAGTTTCAGGCTGGGCAAACCAAACTCTGATATTGCTCTCATCTTCATCATATCTTCAAAATAATTACCTGAGCTTCGTCGACTTGATTTTTAGTTGGGTTTGTTTTTAATTTAATTGCAGGTACACTATTCGGTTCATATTGAAATGCATGCCAGTTTTTGTCTTTCGTTGTCAAAAAGATTACTAAATGACCGTCTTTAAATCTAAATCGATTAAAACAACAATCTCACAGCGTGTATTGTATCTGGACTGCCCACTGTTCACCAAGAACTACCTTGAAAAGTTGGTACCGCTCTGTTAAATCTACCCCATTATCAAAAAAAATTCTTACTGAACGTCTGTTGTTTAGTTCTTGGGCTTTGTGTCAATACAGTGTGTGCGCGTTTGCCCGTGCAAATGTACAAACATTGCTTTTCGTTTAACTTTCTATGTATTGAAGCTTTAAAAATATTTAAGACAAGAAACTCAACCCGAAGCTTGGTAGAGATGCCTGACATGTAAAGCACGCCAGGTTTGCCGGGAGTGGAGAGAAAGAGGTAAGACCAAGTACAAACTGAAGTGTCTACCTTCTACGTTTGAACTTGTATGTGCCTTGTCTCTCGCCGCCAAATGTCAAGAGAGATACACACAACGAAATGTTTTGTTTTGCCTCCCCCCCCCCTTCCCCCAAAAAGGAGGAATTATTTGAAAACAATAAAAATCTAAACTGTGCTGTGGAAAAGAATAGGATGAGGAGGAGGAGGTAAAGGAGTGGTTGGGATAGAAGCGGGAGGCAGAGAAAGAAGAGGGAGTGTATCTAATGGTGTTCTATCTGTCTACAATGTATGAGAGAACGAATGCGGAGATATGTTTGTCATGATAGTGTTAACTCCCGTGCAGCAGCACCACCTCGTTCACGATATTAAAACAGTAACAGTAACAGTGAGTTTTTGTGTACGGCTGTGGCTGCTAAAGCTGTCCCTCTGCTAGACCGCTCAGTCTGCAGTCTGAGACTCAGGAGACGATTTCAGTTGATAAGAAAAGATTTTTTTTAAATTGACGTAGAGGGAGTCGTAGTACGGGATAAATTTTATTATCATGTAGTTAACGTCCTGGCTACCGATAGAAGGATGGTATTTTTGAGCTTTTCTATCTAGATAGTTCTTTCTTCCTTTCCTACTTTCTTATCTTTTTTTTTTTTTCTATTACAAACTTCGTGGATGAAGAGAACTCACTCCAAGCAGTCGATGCCAGAATGGATGTTATGAACAAAATGTTGTTTTAATAACAAAAATCTCCGGTCTGATATGACGGTAGATTCTGCACCTGTCAGAAAAACATGTTCTTTTGGCTTGTTTTCTTTCCAAATACTGTACGTATCACCTTTATGTAGATCGCAGTCTAAGGCAGCTTACAACTTTTCCTTCAAGACAGTTCAGTAGTGACTTATTGTACAGGTTCCTAAGGCTACTCTACAGGGATATCATGATGTTGTGATTCCTTTATTTATTATGTTCCTTAGACCTTTGAAATGTAGAGAGACGGGCAGCTTTCAAACTCTCCATATTCATACTACTCTACGCATTCTCATGTACTAACTATGTGCGATGTCTTGAGCACGTAAAATGCCACAACTGGCGTTAGTTATTTCTTTCTCTTCATAACGGTAGATATCATACAATTCTACAAAGAACCTTGGTGTTTATTTTGACCATCAGCTCAGCATGGACATACAAGTTAACAAGATGTGTCAGAGGATAATTTTTAACCTCAAGAACATAAAACATATAAGAAAGAAACTAGATATAGAAACAACCAAAATGCTTATAAATTTACTGATAACCAGCAGATTCGACTACTGCAATTCCCTTCTGGCAAAAACATCCAAAAAGAACTTAACTAAATTACAAAAGTTACAAAACTACGCGGCTCGCATCATCACGGGGACAAAGAAATTCGACCACATTACACCAGTGCTGAAAGAACTCCATTGGCTACCCATTGAACAAAGAATTAATTTCAAAATTCTCTGCATGGCATACAGTTGTTACACGGAAACTGACCCATTTTACATACAGGAGCTCCTGACAACTGACAACCCCAAGCCAACCAAGAGCGCTGAGATCAACCAAATACAATAGATTTAACATCCCTCACACGCGCACTCGTCTCTGTGAGAGAGTATTTTCAATCAGCGCGCCGGTTTTATGGAACAGGATAAGTGAATGGAGAAAACAATCGCCCTCTCTCCAACAGTTCAAAAAATATTTAAAAACTGAACTTTTTACTATAACTTTTAGTTAACGTGAGCTTATTAATAATTTTGTCTCATTTGAAGCTTTCAGTCTATGTATATTATGGATATATCATGTATGTATGTTTTGTGTAAGCTGGTGCGCTAACGCGCGCGTGTGTGTTCTATGTTTGATCCATATTTACTTCTGTATCCATTGAACTGTGTGTGTGTGTACGTGTTGTTGGTGTATGGGCGTGAGTAAGCATGCGCCTGTCATCTCATCAGCACTTTGGTTAATAATAGGTGTTACTACTACCTGTCCTTTGTTCTGTGTGTGTGTGTGTGTGTGTGTGTGTGTGTGTGTATTTGTGGGTGTGTGTCCGTGGTCATCTAAAAACGTACATCGTCATTGTCTATCATTTGCTGTAGAATTAACTCTTATATCTAATCGGTTTTTGAGCATATGTGTGTGTGTGTAGGTGTGTGTATGTGTATTTGTGGATGTGTGCGTGGAATGTGGTCTTCAGTGTTGTCATCATTTCTCTGTTGAATCCGTTGCTATTTGTTACCGCCATTGTAAAGCGCTTTGAGCTCATGGGAGAAAAGGCGCTCTATAAATCTATGATAAGTGGATAAGGCTAGTTGGCCTGTCCTGCCACACAAATCTGGAGATAATCGGAGGCCCGATTGAATCTCACACAGTCACATTACAGGTATAATCAGAGACAGTCTACGTTAACGTAGTCTCTGGTATAATACTGACATCGGGCCAACCAGTCTAAGCGGATTCGAGAGAGATGACCTAGTGTTCTGCAGCTCACTCACTGCCTTGCCAATAGAGTCACCGAATCCCCATTTAGGCGGGTTAATTCTTAATTAATAACCAGACGTGAGTATTGATTAACACACAAGATGTGTTGCGTCAGGAATAAAAGACATTACTACCTTCAAGGCATAGAACGTGAATATGAACGGCAACGATTTTTTTTAAAAATTAACACGCGTCGCTCGCGTCACCACCATAATAAGAAAAACATTTAAAAAAACAGCTGGCGTGATTATCTGGATAGCTTGTTGAGGTGACGACGGAAATTTAAAACCCTCGTCAATAAATAATATCTAAAGAAGCTTTGAAGCCAGAGAGGGGAGAGACTTGAGTAAATTGGGAACATATTTTTCAGGTAAAAGGGACAACGCTGAGAAAAAGAGAAATCCGTAATCGGTTAATCCGCTTCAAAACCAGCAGGTCAGAGGTTAAAATCCCAGCCGCGTCATTACCTAAGACATAACGATCATCATTAAGTTGGTAGCTGTCCCGCCCGACGCTTAGTATTCGTTATGGGAACATGCAGGTTGGCCTGTGTCAACATATATAGAATATAGTGACTGGGTGAAATATATGAGCCCTCCATTTACTGGGTGAAATATATAAGCCCTCCCTTTACTGGGTGAAATATATAGTCTAAGCCCTCCATTTACTGGGTGAAATATATGAGCCCTCCATTTACTGGGTGAAATATATGAGCCCTCCATTTACTGGGTGAAATATATAAACCCTCCATTTACTGGGTGAAATATATGAGCCCTCCATTTACTGGGTGAAATATATGAGCCCTCCATTTACTGGGTGAAATATATAAGCCCTCCATTTACTGGGTGAAATATATGAGCCCTCCATTTACTGGATGAAATATATAAGCCCTCCATTTACTGGGTGAAATATATAAGCCCTCCATTTACTGGGTGAAATATATAAGCCCTCCATTTACTGGGTGAAATATATGAGCCCTCCATTTACTGGGTGAAATATATGAGCCCTCCATTTATCCGTGTATGTATGGCAGCAGGTTAACTTATCTGGAAAACTGGAGAGCATCATCTTCGATATGATCTAAACAAGAAAGTAGAAAAGTGGCTGGAGTTGGATTCCAACTTGAGACCCACCACTTCACCTGCCTATCCGCTTGGCCGTTTATCTACTACCCGCCAAACTAATACGAGACAGACAGATCTCGATAGGGAGACGGATGGATACACACATACATACATCATAATGACATACATACATACATTCATACATACACACAGACATACATGCATACACACATAAAATACAGTAGGTAGGCTGGTAGGCAGACAGAGAGAATAATATTTCAACAATCCTGCTAAAGTTGATATTGTCAATTTCAATTGGAGTAAATTTCCTTGCCTAAAGAAAAACTGAAGTACCACTGGTAGGAATCACACCCCATGCCCCCGGATTCTGTGCTGTGGCCCTTCTTTTCGGCCACTGCAGTATACAGTACACAGGATTTAAGTGTTTGACAAAAACATCGGAAAAGATTACATGAATTTGACTTCAAAGAAACTCCACAAAGCTAAAAATTATCAACAATGAGCTAAAAATAAGGGAAATAAAACAAAAGAATAAAAACCGCCAGAATAATATTATTTAACCAAAGTCAAATGAAACTAGCCATGGTCATTTATCTGATGGCAATGATTGACCTTCTTTAATGCTGGCAAAGCAATTTTTCTCTTCAAACTGTTGAGAATATAAGTAGGAAAATAAAAAGTAAGTACTCGAAAGCCTAAAAGTAAAGGCCTATAGCGCCAGAACTTATCTTGTTTTCTCTAGCGTGAAGCAGACAACCGACAATGGTTGCCACATTCTGGATAGGACGCTGCTTGTCTATCTCTGATTACCTTCGCCAACCCAAATTGTGGATTGGTCCCCATTTTACACCTGAGAGGGGTGAGGAAATTGAAGTAAATTTCCTTATCCGAGGAAAATCCCAAGTGCCACAGGTAGGTAGGAATTGAACATGGTGGTGCCGCCAGGTTCTGTGCTGTGTCATTACCAGTTCGGCCAGTGCGCCTCTGAGTAGGAAAATATACTCTCTACTCAAAGAAGAACAATTTATTCCTTGTAGAGTGTGGGACAAGGGATCCCGATATGATTTATGAGAGTAGCTGAATGGAATTTGGACATTGGGTGTGTCTACTTTTCTAACAGTGAAGACGAAGAGTATGTTGTAAGTTTAATCCAAACTCTGTGAAAAAAAATTCTTTACGCATATCAATCATTGTTTTAAGTCTGTTTACAGGTTAAGAACAGATTTTCAGTAGACGTCTATATTAATTATCGGAAGAAACATGTATATATGATAGAGGTAGTGGCAGACTCTTGTCTAAGATGGTGTATTACCATAGACGATGCTACTCCCAGTTTCTCTATTACAGCAATAATGGCCACCCTCTTGCACTGGAAATCACAAGAAATTAGTCAAACTTGTGATAATATGCAGTGCAGAAACGAGACAAAGCCAAAGAAAGCAGAAAAATGGAAAACAGAAAATTGACAAGAGTGCGGTTCAAACCCCACTCTTGTCAATTTTCTGTTTTTCCAAACCCCACTCTTGTGTTTTTCTGCTTTCTTTGGCTTTATCTCGTTTCTGCACTGCATATTATCTCCTTGTCATCATAATTCAATCAATCTGTTTAACAGCCATCAATATGTAGATAGAGCTAGTCGACTCTTACCTTCATCGTTCTCCTTGATTACTTCAACAGCCACAACACTTGCAAACAACAGGAGTGTAAACACCAACTGTATCCTTTGTATTCTTACTTCAAACAACATGATAGCAGACTATGCAACAACGGTGCCTCAAGAACACATTATCATCCTACTGTCGTCGTTTATCCAAGCTGAAATCATTAAAAATTCCTACAAGAACATGTTCTGAGATTAAAAATTGTGGACTGCAGTCTGTGTTCACAGTGGAATGACTGATCAAGGCGAGAGAGAAGCTTACTTACACCTCACGGCACAGACCGACACAAGAGACTGGAAAGAAGAACCGTCTCGCTACCTGCTTGCTTCTCCCTGTCGCCTTTCGTTCATCAACGCCACACACAACGCTCGATGCCAAAACAAAGTCTACAAAGTAAGGTAACTCTTTAGATTTGTGAAATTTCGATTTAACAGTAAAAGAGAGTAGCTGCCCATTTTACAAACAAATGACCCCTACTAAACGTGAAAGAGACTGACATTGCTGTGAGATAAGGTTAATATTTGATATATCAATAATTGACAAATTTTAAACAAACACTAGTAGGAGGAAAGCACGATGACTAACATCTACAAATCATGGGAAAGAAACATGCAACAATTCTTTTTAAATATATTGTTAATTGCCACCCTTGCAGACAAGACGAGGTGGCCGAGTGGTTAAGGCGATGGACTGCTAATCCATTGGGGTCTCCCCGCGTGGGTTCGAATCCCATCCTCGTCGATACCTTTTTTTAAATTTTTTTTTAAATATTTTTTTTTTATTTCATTAGCTCTCCGATCGTCTTCTCAAATCTACTCAAGTTACAGCCGACATAGATACCCTTTCTAATAGTTAGAAACAGGCTTCTTCCGGCTCTTGCTTTCACTTCCATCAATCTTTACTAATTGTGTGCAAATACTTTGTTTCTGGGTGTTCATACATCATGACCACTGTTATGCACAAAATGCATATCTACTGATAGGAGAATGAATTCTTTTTGGGCGGGGGGGGGGGGGGCACTGGAGAGAGTGCTGGAAAAAGTAAGATGACAGATAAATCCAAAAGATAAGAAACAGTAGTAGGCCCTCCAGAGGCGCCCGCCAACTGCCCGCTAAAGCTATGAGCACCACAAAAGAGAGGTCATTCAAAGATCTCAAAGAAAATAGTGAGTTGTATGAAATATGTCTGCTAACTGTTACTGTTAGATAAAAATGAAATAACTTTAATGCCATACTTGAAAGAGAATCAAAGACAAAAATGTTAAGAATAATAAAAAATGAACTACACCCGTTGAACACGCAAGTTAATTTTGGCTTAAGGAGTGGGAAGTTACTCCGCATAAAAACAAGAACAAATAGCTACTTCAATTATTTTATTTTTATACCTATCTCTATAACTATAAGAAATCTAAATAAAAGCAATATATGTTACAAATTAACACTTATCTACAAATATTGTCCATGTAATTCTTATGTAAACAAATGATAACTTTTTGAAGAGTGTGTGATTTCTCAGTGCTGATTGATGAATGGTGTATGTACAAATTAATTATAAATGGAAACTATGTTATCTAGGCATTCTGAGATGTTGACACTACGCAATGATTTACAACTTTTGGATTAATAAAGTTTATCTTAATTTATCTTATTTCATTCCCAAAACAGACTATTTCATCTCACCATAAGAAAAAAAAACTAACCCAGCCCTCCAAACTATTGGCCCTATCTTCTATAACTATAACCAATGGCCACCAGCCAAATCATTCATCAAGACTCTGGAAGACCCAGAGTATTCTACTTTCTTTAGTATACAAAAGCACTTATCTCCAACTCCATAGCAAGTAACTCCATAATTGTCTTCACATGCATGATATTAAAGATGACCACTGGTAACTGATGCATTGAAAGAGCGACAGGACAGAACAACAGGGAGGTGGAAAGCAAGAATATAGATTTAAAAAAGCTTGAAGAAAAGAAATAGAAAAAACAGTCTGACATACATTCCTCGCCCTTGTATCCACATTCTCAATATCCTTTACTTTATTCTACAACTACAATACCAAAGCACCAGTCCACATTCTCTAATTTACTTTCATTTTTCTAGTACCAAAATGCCTTGTTTCACAAATCTTTATTGTCTCATGTTCTGCCCAAGTCAGGATGGGGAGTACACTTAAACCTTGTTATAGTTATACCACCATTTTCGCCTACCGCCAACATCTATTCATGAACATTTATGACTTGCAAATAATAAATACATCTCATTATACTGCCAACTTAATGTTTTCCCCACACATGGTGGTATAATGAGGTTTAATTGTACTTGTATGTGTTAGCATTAGACTGTAGAAGAGCCTACCAAATGAATCCCTCAAACCAGATATAGAATGTATGAGGAGTGACCAGTGATACAATGAGATGGCACTGCATATGACAGGAGAGAGCAGAGAATTAAATGATTCACAGGGAAGTAAAAGGATTTAAAATCCTGCAAACTTTAATTTTTGCCACATCGAAGGTCATAACAAGAGAGGGTATAGCAAATAATAAATAAATGACAAAAAGACAGACAAATGTTTACTTTTGCAGTTTATTTTGACCGGTTTGTACTGTATTGAATCTGTTTGAAGGATTTGAAGTTTCATTAAAAAATAACTTCAAATGAAAACTGAATCATAATTCAAAACTATCGAATACTTCACTGAATTCCTTACAAAAGGAAATGCACAAAGAAGCCTGAAATAAGATAATCTTGTATTGTCAAAAGTAAAAAAAAAAAGGTGAAATGATAAAATATGGCACTGTATGACAGATCAGTGAAGGCTCTATCACTCCATGTGCATTTCAATTTCAATGCAAATCAACTGCAGACAAAAGACATTACCTCATAACACATACAACATAGGATGTACATGTATTGTGCAGGTTAAAGCAAATATAGGGAAACAATTACAACTTAAGCATTTTTGTATCTTGAATGAAACATAACAATACTTAAAGCTTTGAACATTCTGTGAAACATGGGTAAAAAATGTATTTAAAATACCACAAAACAATGAATGGTACCTACAAACATTTTGTTGATAACT
Organism: Melibe leonina; assembly: GCA_031471865.1. Lineage (NCBI taxonomy): Eukaryota > Metazoa > Mollusca > Gastropoda > Nudibranchia > Dendronotidae > Melibe > Melibe leonina. Next base: position 12,133 of record JAUEKZ010238767.1, read on the forward strand.
TAGACAACATACCATTGTTTCACTTTCAAAAACAATTTGAAGCAAACAGTCTTGATAAATAGTGCTAGTAAGATCCCTTATACAATATTTTCATATTTCTCTTCACAAGACATTAACAATTTTATTAATGTATCAGCTTTAAAGGGAATTAATTGATGACAGTCAAGTCTTTCTATATAAAATCGAAGACGAATTAACATTGTCATGATTTTATCAAGTTTGTCTTTTACATTGCAATCCCCAGTGTCCTGTACTGTTTCAGTTTCAGAACTATTATTATTATTCACAATACCCGCCATATCCACTGGACAGTCAGAGTTTGATGACGATGCAGAATATTGATTGGAATGAAAATTATTAGCTGAGAGTGAGACATCCTTCTCATGAAAAGCTGACAATGACAACTCTTGATCATAACTAGGCAACAAACCCTCATCATCTTCTCTGCCTAACTCACTGTGAGCAGTACCCATTGCAGCATTTGTGTGATATGATTCTGTACAAAAGTTTTCAGTTACGTGTTGGCCCTTGTATTCATCATGTTCATAATCCTTTTCACTATGACTAAGATTAGACCTTGAACTACTGTCAGAGTCTGAACAATCAGAATCTGCATAAGGAACTAAGGCACCAAATGATCTGTCTTGTTTAAATGATTTGACTGAGAGGGTCATTTTTTTATCGTAGGAAATAGAACTTTCTCTTTTTAAATTTTTGCAGCAGTAAACAGTTGTTTTTTCATTTGGGTCTTTATGAAAAATATTTCTCGCTTGATTTTTATTGGTTTTGCAATAATCGAAATGATATTTTGACTGACGTTTATGACTTTTCGAATGCTGAATCTCTTTCTCATGGCTGCAACAAAAATCTACAAAAGAGTCCCAGTTTTTCTTCAAATGCAACAGGTATTGAATAAAATATTCTAAGAAACATGTTTCAGGTGAAATAAGAAAATCAGAAATTACAAGATGATCAAAACAGATAAATTCTGCCAACTGGAAAAAAAGTTTATGAGGATTCATAAGATTCTGTAAAGTATCGGGGTAGCCAGAGCTTTTTGAAACATTGGATGCAGCAAACCCACTTGCCTGATGATGTGAGGAACTATCAAATTTTAAACCATAGGTCTCTGCATCTGATACTTTGACGGCAACGGGACATTTCTTGTTCTCTTCCACAATGCAGCTTTGTGAATCTGTCCCACTATCTGTCAAATATCTTGGGAGTGAAAAATAATTTTTTTAAATTACTTAATGAATTCTTGCCAGAGTGGGATTCATTCTCTTTATTTTAGCAAAAGGTGAGAAATTACTGTAATCAGTTTGTTTTTCTCATATCAAGACCAGTGTGTTCTGTCCATATCATACAAAAGTCTTGCTGTATCAATATTAAAAGCCACAATCACAGAGGTTGTACATTTGGGTAAGACACTTTATCCGAGTAAAGAAAATTGTGGCACTGCAATGTAAGTGAAACCAGGGATATCCTAGGCCTATTACAAACAAGTTAACTTATTCATACTCTTAATTTGGGTGTAATAATTGAAAGGTATTGAAAAATGTTAAACTTAAACATTGAACAACATTATTCTTTAAAAAAAAAAAGAATTACATATAAATCATAGATAGATAGTCTACCAAAAGAAACCTTAAATATGACTCACTGATAAATGTAGAGAAGACAAAGAAGAACTGCTATCCATTTGTCATCTTGATCTCCAAAGAGTAATGCTATCAAACCAGAGTTCATATCTTCACATCCAACACACTGTGTCATCAAAGCTTCAGCGTCCTCAAAAACATTGCATACTGAATATATACTGCAACCTGTAATGATATTTTTTTATCATAAATGACAATTTTGGCAATTATCAAAGTACAGTCAAAAATAGTGTCATGGGGATATGGTCAAAGCCTTCGTTAAAAAGAGTACAAAGACTATGTTAAGGTATACCACATGAAACATTTTAACAGAATCAACTATGAAGGCATTGAAAACAAATTGGTAGCTAGCTTCTATTTTTTTTTAAAAGGGAAAGAGAGAGAAACATAATCTATCATTAAAATCATTTCCTAAAACACAAGAAGATAAGAAATAATTTTAAAAAAGGATAGAATAAGTGCTTCAATTTCATTTGATCAGAGTTACACTTTTCTGGTTTTGAGAAAACCAACTTTTAAAATTTTAAAACACTCATGCTTCCATTGTAGCAGCTTTTAAAAACTATGAATAGTCTATCTCTAAACCCTGACCGTTTTTAGATATGATATTTGATGGGGTAAAGTATTCATTAAGTGCAAAAGCTCTTAAAACAGAAAAATGTGACTCTGACCGTTCTTCCCCTGTAGCCTTCAATAGCTCTTGAAAATTGTTATCACCAACTGTGAAAGAGACTATCATTCAAGAATTGGGTTGCGCAGCTAAACCAGACACTGCTTACAACCATAGGAGACATACATGATCTGGCACTGGCTCATTAAACATTGTCCTCTGTTGCTGCATTTACCAAGGAACGAACTATTAATGAGTTTATCATCTTTGTTAAAACATAGCCTTGATTTTAAGATACTATTAAAAAAATAGCAACCCTTGCAAATAACTAGGACAAACCTTTCAATGTCTGGTCTCCTTTGATCAGAATTGCTGATGCTTTGACAATCAGAAAGAAAATTTCCCTTACCACAACAAAGTTATAATGAATGGACAAATTGATATTGCGATTATTTTTCACATTATTGAGATCTTTTCCCTCCCAGAAAGTTGCAACTTTTAGATAACTTTTTGCCTTGCTCATTTCAAATAGAAAAGTACAAGATTGTAAAATCATAGTGCAGATTTGTAAAACAGTCTCAGATATGTTCACTTTCTCAAAGAAAAACTTCATGTGAATGCAGTTGTTCAGAAGCTTTAAGAAGTGCAAAAAGACCAAATGACCATTTTTATTCTTATAGTCTTCTGAAGCAAAAAACATGTCCTCATAAGATTCCATGATGCTCAAAACAACATTAGAGATACCAAGAGGGATGTCCTGGTTTGATGAAATTATAGTTTTCAAAATTTTCCCAAGAATTGAAAGGACCAAAAGTTTTTCCTGCAAACTTTCATCTCCTGGTTCTTTCAGTTTGTTAATAATCAAAGGATGAAGTGAGTTTGATGTCTCCACCAAGAACCAGCTGCAAATGTTTCCTCTCACTTCATCATTGCCACCACTTTGTCTCTTCGATATTAACAATTTGACTAGTTCTAATTCACTGGCATTGATTATTTTGTTGATTCTCCACTTCTTCTCAATGTATTTCAAAACTTTTGAAATCTGAAGAGAAAAAAAAGGTAGATATCTATACACAATACTGAAAAGAATTAAAAAGAAGTGTGAAATAAACATACATATTGATATGACATTGAAGCCTACTGTGCATCTACAAAATTATACAATATGATACATGATGATCAAAGCACTCGTAATATAGGGAGCCAAGCATTGGACCCGCCCTCAATTAAATCTGTTTTGTGCTAGCACTTCTAGTAGAGTGCACAAAATGACTTACTCGCAGCAAAAACATATTTTGGTAGTTGTGGCATCCTATGAAAATTGTATATAAACCCACAATCTATGATAGATTGCTTTTGGTACAAGGAAGTGAAAGTGATGTAAACTTCACAAACAGTCCTGCACGACCAAGATTAAATTGAGGGCTGGTCATTTCGGTAGCTTGGCTTCCAATATGCCAATATGAATGCTCTTATTATGAATTGCCCTGAAAATCTTATCATATATGAACATAATGGCCAAAAAAAAAGCTGTTGTAGAAATCGAATGCACAATCTTTGACAAATACCTTACTGCAAAATTCAGAATGGAGAACACTGGAATTTGACAGGTAGACAGATAGGAGGCCTATCACTATCATCAATATATCAAGAACAATACACAGTGTTAATACTTGCTCTAACAAGAAACTAAAACTGTGACACGAAGTACAAAAGAAAAACGAAGATTTTTGGTTTTTAGAAAAGCTTTGAAATGAACGATGAGACAAAAATGAAAGTCTAAAAAAGGCTTTGAATAAACCCATATCTACTAACTCTATGACTTTTTCCCATTAAAAAAAAACAATGGTTTACCTTTTCATGTCTCATTGAGCAAAGCAAAATAATCTTCTTGACCAAATGCAAAGTAAATAGACATTTTGTTCTGTCTTGCAAAGATAAGAGCTGAAATACAAAACAAAATGTAATCACATTATAGTGTACAACAATAAAAAGCTTGAATAAAAAAACAATATAATATAGAACAGTCAAGCATGTCTCAATGCCCCAGAAATACAGGCTTCACTACAATGAGAAAAATCTTTAAACTGCAACCATCAGTTTGTCTGGTATTTCTATCACAGACTAATTCACTCAGCAAGATAGTCTAAGAAGAGGAAAACTTTTAAGAAATTGCATAGAAATAAATCTTCGCATTCATCCAATTTTAGCCATTTTTTTTACTCGAATCAGTTATCTTTATGCTTCCTATACTCTCACCTCTAATAATATGTTATCATCAGCCAGAAGTAACTGTTTAGTTTGTATAAACCAATTAGATGCTTGTTCTTCATTCTGTCCTCCATTCTGATTAGGAGCTTCATTTTGCCCTGGAGATTTTGGCAGATTGTTTGGCACTACGTGAGACTGAGGAGAAATGACACGTTTATCAATTCTCCACTCAAAACATGCTTGGACCGCTGACAACACATACAGTCTCTCATTACAAAAAGTTGACTGACAGTGACGGTTCTTTCCAGCTTGATAAAGACATTGATTATCTTTTTGTTGAAGAGTTTTAGAAACAGAATTCACAAATTTTTGGGGAAGAAGGTTCTCCTCTGGAAACTTATGGTTGCATATGCATTCCAAAACTTTAGGAGAGACTTTCTCCATTTTTCATCATCCTCCTGATTGATCAAATCTTCTATTACAATCATTAGGACATTGTATGCATGTAGGTTAACAGCCTGAAAGAAAGAAGGAAAAAAAAAAGAGCTTAAAACAAAAAAAAGATATCATAAGTATAAAAAGGAATTTTGAGATGGGAGGTTTTTAATAAAGAACAGCCATGGAGATCATAATTTCACCCATAAGATAGGTGAACGAAAAACGCAATGAATGTAATAAATCAAAGTGAGGAGAGATGAATGATGGATGAAGAGAGAATGGGCATGTAATCAACAGTCTTTTCTTACCTCCCCTTAGAAATGGATAAACTAAAATATGTTTAAAACAAAATGATTTCTCAGTCACAAACATTTTGGTTTAACAGTATACTACTGTAAGATTTTAAAAATATTTTTGGAAATGAAACTTTAAAAATACATGAATACATAGGGCATTTTCCCTGATGACCCTGGGCTCTTTACAAATAGTATGCATACTATGAGTAGAGAATAGACCATATAAAAGGCATACTGCCTGTTACGCATAGCTTTTAGGAGAGACTGAGATAGCAGTGTAAAAGCCATGTGGACCTCTGAATTAAACATCCATATGTAAATTGCCTTACCTAAGGACACAACACCTGGACCAGTAAGTAACAAAAGTCACATTTTTTAATTTGATTGAACGAACAAAAATCAAAACTCAATACCCCACGTCCATTATTAATCAATATCTTTTCTTCATACAGAGACAGATTTCCTCATCCATACCTCTTCCTAAACCAAACATTGTCCCATTCTGAGCCCTCTGTTTTCCTTTTTTGGTACAGACTTCATAATTTCCTACCCACTTTCTCACACTAATTGAAATTGTTGTAAATTTCTGTCACCTACATCTGACTAATAACACTTCACCTTACTCATAAGCACACACACAAAGATTAGCCAGCCTTATCAGTTGAGATTGTACTGAAAACTGGAATGGAGTATGATCACCCATCAGACTACTGCAACTAGCATCCCTTGCTGGGTAATAACAGCGAAATAATTTGTCGCAGA
>JAUEKZ010238877.1:0-31772 GCA_031471865.1 Melibe leonina
AATCTTTAAAATGTACGTGTTCTTATACCAGATAAATCAGATTTCAGTGAACTGACATATGCCAAAAGCCTGATTATAAGAGCAGGCAAGTTTTGCAGATTTTGGTGGCCTTAGCAGTGAAAGGGTTAACAATCATCCTCCAATGTTTCCTATCTCAAGCGTCTCTCTCTATCCCATTCCACATCTTCCTTAATTGCTTGGCATCTGACATAACATCTGATCATCTCTCCTCCTCCTTGATATTTTTGGTCTACTTCTTTACCTCTCACCCAGGGGATTCCACGTTAGAGCTTGTCTTGTTAAACTATACATGTTCGAGGAGGCCTTAATGAGTGTCCAATCCATTTCCATCTCCTTTGAAGAATTTCAGTTTAAAAATATGAAGTAAGAAAGTTAACACAAAGATGAATGTTAACCCTTTCAATGCGAAGGACACCAAAATCTTCAAGAGTTGTCTGTTCTTATACCAGATAAATAAGATTTCAGTGGACTGACTGGCATGACAAAAGCCTGAAATTCAGTCCACTGAAGTCTTATTTATCTGGTACAAGAACACGTAATTTTTCAAGATTCTGCATATTCCGTTTAGTTAGAATTGGACCCTGCAGTGAAAGGGTTAAACTCTGCTGGGTGGCTACTCCAAGCAAGCTTCTTACTTCAAAGGTGAAGCCTCCATGAGTCCTGAGGGTGCTGGGGACAGGAAGGGTCCTGGGTTGACTGGGGTGGTGTTGGGGGCTGCAGTCACAGGGACCACCTTGGGGGTGGAGGAGGAGGGCTTCTTCCCGCTGTCACACAGCTTGGACAGGTTGTGGCTGACGGAACTGCGGTTACTGCTCAGTGGAGTCTGTCAGACAGTGGGGTAGAGAAAAATACAGAGATATCCTTTATAGCCATGATTTGAAAAGAATTAAATAAAACAAAAATGTCTAATAATAATAATAATAAATAATAAATAGCATTTATATAGCGCTCTATTCCATACGAGTATAAGCCCCGAGCTGTAATCATGTATGAAAATTGTTATCATTATAATAGCTTTGTTAAAAAATTTCTTTACTGAAAACTTCATATCCCTAAAAAATGTTTTAGAAACAGTCCTATGATATTCCTTTCAATGCTAAGGACACCAAAATCTTTAAGATTTGCCTGTTTATATGCCAGTTCACTGAAATCTGATTTATCTGGTATAAGAACATATACATTTTCAAGATTTTGCATATTTCAGCTGGGTTAGAATCAGACCTTGCAGTGAAAGAGATATATATATACAAGGGGCATGAAGATCATCAACTTTTTGTCATTATCTGACAGCTTGGAAAGGTTGTATCTGACAGAGATACTATTGTGGCTCACTATCAGAGAAAAATGCAATCCAAGATAGAATTATCTAAACATCCTTTTTCCTTTTTTTCAAAACACTGGTGTTCCAAATTTTTTTAATGAAATGTACTGACATATAATAATAATAATAATAATAATAATAAATATCACATTTCATATGAGAGTTCAAAGTTCACTTATTTTCACATTCATGCACTTACTCTTTCCGCATCGTCTGCCCCTGTCCCACAGCAAGGTGTGGCTTGACGAGAGTTATCCGGTGTGTCAGATGTAGCACCTACATAAACAGAGACGGATCCAGAGAAATTGGTAGATTAAGCTGTCTGCTTTCACACATGGGACAAAATTATTTCTTGCAACGGTCGAGAAGCTGTTTTCTTCATGATTTCAAAATCAATTACTCTTAAAATTATAGCCTTAAAACTAAAACTGCCTTTTTTTTTGGCTTGCACCTACAGACTTTGTTACTAGTACTGGATCAATTTTGATTGGTAATAGCTCAAACAATTTGTTTACACCTAATTTATTTTTCAGGATTAAAATCAAATACATTATTTTGATGATATTATGATGAGCATTTATTGTTTTACAGTTACCAGATAGAATGTTTTTTACATCACTGACTGTTAATAATTTATTCATAGTTTGAATCGTGTTTCTCAGTTGAAATTTTCATTTTTCACAATTATGGATAGGCAATTATTGGTATTTTCAACAGGAAACATCAAATCTAATACGGCTATTGCATAAAAGTCCAAATTCATCAATAGGCTAAGAAAACTGATAATATTGCTACTTTTGGAGCTGTGCATGTTAAAAATATCTCCTAACTTTTTTTTCTTTCAACCAAATTATCGATACAAACATATAATAGTCATTGTAATGGTCCTAATGACCATAAGTGGACATACTTCCATTGATATTGGATTCCATGAAACTGGTGGCAGGAGTAGTTCTGTGGGAGGAAGGAGGAGTGGAGAGCCCAATGAGCACTGAGGGACTTTCCCCGACAACCAGAGCCTCCTCACTCCACGGCATCAGGAACTGCGAGTCCGAGTGAGCGTCTGCTGTCACAGGCACTGGTATGGATTTGGAACCTGCCATGTTGGAACCAGGTAAAAAATTAGAGAAGAGAGGGAAAGAGAAAAAGGGGTGGGAGGGGGGGGAAGGGTGTGTCAGGGAGCTCAAAAAGTCATATACTTGTGATTTCCCTGAGTCATGTGCGTTACATGCAAATTTCTGTTTTAATTAAAGCACTACTCAAGTGTATCCTTGTGCACAGAAAGACAACCTACCACTTTTGGTGCGGGTGGGGAGGGGGGGAGGGGGTGTCAGGGAGCACAAAAAGTCATATACTTGTGATTTCCCTGAGTAATGTGCGTTACATGCAAATTTCTGTTATAATTAAAGCACTACTCAGAGTATCCTTGGGCACAGAAAGACAACCTACCACTCTTGGTGCGGTCCTCTAGGTTGCTGGATATGTGGGACCTGTTCATGGCCTCGTGCAGAGACTGGTAGATTGGGCACTGTGACTCCTCCAGTGAACCTTCTATCAGATCCAGGGACAATTTGGAGCAGTTGACAATGATGTCCTGTGTCTCCTGATTCTTCCACCTGCAAAATCGATGACATGTAAATCTATATATAGGTTTCGCTTCTTCTTTTTTGTTTGGATTTGAGATAAAGGATACTGTTGCCACAATAGGCTCTTTGTTATCAGTGTCATACCACAATTATTCACATAATCTTAAAGGGTTTTGATACTTTGAACAATTTTCTTTACATTTTTCTCTTTATAAGACCTTGTTGTTTATTGTGTTGTTTCAATGGCATTCTGCAGCTCTGTTTTTGTGAAATCGTTGGTGTCTATAGGCAAAATATCGAAAACTTTCTTGATTGGTTTGTCATCTATTATCGGTCCTTGTCCTACCAGATTCTGGAAATGTTCCATCCACAATTTGATTTGCTCTTTTGATTTACTTGCTTTGATTTTGTTTGTTTTTGATTGTTCCCTGCCAGTAATTTTGTTGATGATGTTCCAAGCTAGTCTTGCCTTGCCCGTGTCGTTTGTATTTTCCAACTCACTTATTTTTTCTCTAATATACTTTTCTTGCTCGCTTGTGTATGCGCTGTCGAGATCTGCTGGCATGGACAGCACTATCCAAACTAGACAAAATTTGGTGATCGGGATTGAAGGAGGAACTGAGCATTAAGTTTTTTAGAGCTACAGTAGAAACTGTTCTCTTATATATATCAGAAACATGGACGCTAACAAAGGCAGCAAGTATGAAGCTAGACGGCGCCTACACAAAACATGCTTAGAGTAGTTAAAGGAGTAACATGGCAGGACAAGCTTCCAAACAAAGCCCTATACGGTAAACTGACAAACATCACAACTATAATAAAGGAAAGGCGCCTTAGATTCAGCGGCCACTGCTATAGAAACAAGAATGAAATCGCACATGAACTGATCCTATGGGAACCAAGATATGGAAAGAGAAGCGTGGTTAGACAGCAACGAACATAAGTTGATCAACTTGAACAGGACACAGGAATACCACAGGAAAATATTGCTAGTGAAATGGACAGTGAAAGATGGATGAAGACAGTGAGCGCAAATTCGACTGCGGTCGAATAAGTGAAGTGAAGTAATGACTTGCTAGTGGTATCTTTCTAAATAGAAATAAGTAAAAGTCTGGAGGCAATGACCTATAACATGCTCAAGGCTGAACACCCATGGCTACAAGAAATTTGGTGGGCCTGAACAGGTCTTCTTATACAAATGCAATTTAGTGCTGTCATTTTATGAAATTATTATTTGAATACAACAAAAACACAAAAGTCAGGATCAAGTTTCACAGAGACTAGATATGATGATGGTAATAATATGGCGATGATGGTTTTTTTTAAAGTATCTGTGAGTCCACTGACCTACTAGTTTCCATTTCATTCTGGCCTTGACCCATGATGATGTTGGGATGAAGTCTCACACGCTCCAGCATTGGCTGTGAAATTGTGATGGAAAATATGGATATTTCCAAAAGCAATGCTAATATTGGACATTGGAAAAGCAACAAACACAAAACAATTTGAAAACAACATAATGTTTCCGATGATTCATTAAAACGTCAACCAAACAAAACACATTGTGGTTAAAGAGCAGTGCTTATAATTTTTTTTTCCTATGAAATATTTTAATCAAGGCTCAACAAAAAAAAACCCCTGATGCATGACAAGGAAGTTGAATAAAAATCAGGTTTTAGAGATACAAAAAAATTGTTCTTCTCTTTCTCTATCAAATAGTCTTTATAAGTAGACCTGCATGTGTTGCTTACCAAAACAACCTCCTGATATGCCATGAGGTTTTCCTTTTGACTGAAGAACTTCCCAATAAAGTCCAGGAAAGTGCGCGGATACATCCCGTACAGTCGATGGAACAAGCTGTACAATCCCACTTGGAGATGGAGCAAGAATAACTCAGGAGTGTTGGCTGTGAGAGAGAATGAAGAGAATAAAAAAATAAAAAAACAAAACAAATATTGATAAAAAAAATAATAGCAAAAATATTGCAAGTATGTTGAAGTCTGGAACTCTTTGATTTTTTTATGGAATCAACATAAAGTAGAAACTCATGTTCATCATTTTTATTTCCAAATTCTTAGATTTCAAAAACATGAACCAATAAATAAGTTAACCTTTAATATCAACACAGTTGACTGCCTATGAAAAAGAGATGCAGCAAATATAAATGCTTGTTTTTTTGGCATATAGGATTCTTTGTTGGAAAGCAAAGGGGATAATGCATACAAAGGCAAAAATATGCAGTATGTCATATCCCTTGCTTCTGTAACCCCTTGCAAGATGACCTTGTTTAATTTTGTCGTGTCAAGTCAAGAAATCTAGGGGCCAATTCACTCATATCTAATTTTTGTCAGGCTATATCTGTAGATGTAACAAGCCTTAGCCAGACTAAGTCTATAAACGTGACACAAAAGTACCTTGCACAACTACTCTGCTTGTACAAAACTCAGGCATTGTTACTCACCTGGTTTGCGTACACAAAAGAGAGTGAGACGTCCGAAGACATCGAATATCTGCTGCAAGAAGCGACCCATAGGGACCGGGGCTGAGGGCAGCAGGATGACAACTATCATCAAGGACATCATCAGCACCGGCACCTCATTCTCCGTCTGCAGCAATTGAGGACACCAAAAAAGTTAGAAAATAATAGACCTTCTAAGATCAAAGTGCCAGATTTAGGTGAAAACACGAAAAAGTAAAGATGTTTCTGATACAGCTACTGGTAATATCTACCATCTACATGCTTGCTATCAGGGTTTAGTATTTTTCAATTCAACTTTTCTGTTTTTATATAGAATCAACAAGCTAAGTTAAACATTAATAACCATTTATGAAAAATCCCCCATCAATCAATATTTTGGTCTCTTTTTTTACTTTTTCTATAGAAGAAAAAAATCAAACCTTCAGACATTTCAAAATGGAGGGGAAAAATGGCATTTCAAGTAGTTGGTGACACCATGGCAATTCCTTGTACACCAAATAGAGAACCAATTGGAGTGCTCGTAGACGAGTTTCTGGAGATTTTATACCATCTTGAAGTTTTTCTATCAAGACCTATAACAGCAATACAAAAAAAAAATAATTAAAATGAATGATTGAGAGTAAAAATTAAAAAGAACTAAAATAAGCAATGGCAAAGACAGTTTTTAATAAGTTAGTTGAGCAGTGGAAACCAAGAGACTGAGACAAGAGATCCAAAGTAATCAACAGCTATTCACAAAGACAAAGGATTTCAGAATTAACAATTAAAACAGTTTTTATTTGGAGATATAAAAGCATTGTTTCTATTATAATTTTACACTATTTCACCTTTGCATGTGACTCTCTCATTTCTGAAAGAATCTCTTTCACATTTGAAGATTCGGTTTGAAAATAATAATCCACCAACAAATGAATCAGCCATGTTTCTTTTGCTGTTTGGAGAGAAGAGATAAAGGTAAAAATAAAAAAAGAGTGAACATATACTCCTACTACTTTTGGCCAAAATAGGCAAAAAGCATTGTCTATGCTGCTAGTCAGCAGTAAAAAAATATAATGATTGAAAAGCTTTTAAAGTATTGAATTCACATCTCACTTTATATTGATTCTATCTAAAGACAGATTTGTGTGATACCACTCAAACTGAAGTGCATTTTAAGTACATTTTCATGAAGTGCCAACATCTCTAATAATGAAAAACAGACACTTTATCACAATTAACTTCCAATTGGTAACCTACATGAGAGAAGGTTTTCAAGAATGGCTTCTCTGATATTCTGAGCTGTATCTGAAGACTCTAAAAGCTGAAATATTTCCACAGGCAGGACATTGCCAGATCCAGATGCCATGTCCACTTTTAAGTAGTGAATCTCACACTGAAAAATAAAAAATAAAAATAAAAATATGATCTAGAGGTTTGATAGATTGTTTACATTTTTACTGTTGCCAAAAGGTTTGTGAGAAGCCATTAGGTTGAGAGATGGGGCTAAATATATCCCCACAGGATTCCTCTGCACATCACTCAATACATCATATATATTATATGCATTAAGCAGCGAAAGATACTTTCTAAACGCTGATTAATTATCTAGATAAGCACCTCCTATAGAGCAGACTCAAAGTGAATTTATCGTCTTCTTCTTCCAATTAACTGACTCACTCGGCTGGGCCGAATATAGTCTAACTGTCAGTGCGCATTTCAACGTGCTCAATTACAGACCTCTTAAAAAACTCTTAAAGCGTTTTTTAATGTTTTTTATTGTTTTATTTAATTTATAATGCAATAACTTATAGGGTCTTTCTAAAAGGGGTCACAATTGGCTGAAGATGGATGTTTATTGTGGTCCAAATTTTTTTTTCACTGAAATGAAAAAAGATCTATCTAAGCTAGACTAGTTAGACTGACTAAGATTGAGATCAAAGACTTTTTTATGATCTAAGCTATGGGGCATGATGTAAATTTAGGCCTGTGTGTGAAGAATTGATGTACAAATAGCGCTCATTCAGTTATCAAGAATGGAGGAAAACAATTTATATTACCAATTAAGCACATATCTAATGTAGCAAATTCGTTTCTGACAAAATCAGGAAGTTTTCTGACAAATTGTTATAATATCAAATCATAGGATGGATGCCGAAGTCACTTTTCCGTGCATGATAAATAACGGTAATTGTCTCCCGTTAATTCTTTGCCAAAGGAAAACTAAACACAACTTTTGAATATGTTTGAATGTTATTTTGGAATTAAATATAGTAGAAAAATATCCTATTTTTTATATTTGAACAATCATAATTAGTTAAATCTAATTTTCAACTTTATTTTGTAGTGATATTTTTCTACTTACAAATGGCAGGTTTAGTTTCGAATATCCATCTATGGTCACACGTAATCAACAGTGAAAGCAAAGCAAATACAACATGGATTCCGAGTGATGTTTTCCTACCACTCCAACACATCTGTCACGATAAAGATTTGTCGTCACAACTGGTTGTCCTTTTAATCAAGGCATTATACAGCTGCCAGGAATAGGAAACTCCTCTCGAACGGATTTTTATCAAAGGTATCCAAGGCTCGAATTATCAAACATGTCATGTTCTCGTTCGTATGTTGCTCTTTGGTGAAAACTGTAAAGGCTGCCTCAGACGTTTAATGTCAGTTCTAGATAAACACACCGGCAATATGATTTTTGTGAAGTTCATAAAAAGAATGGATAATTTGTTGTTATTTAGACTGTTGGGAATGGACAAAAGGTTACAGTTTGGCTAACGAATAGACATCTAGTTTTTGTCAACTTGTTAACAGATCCTATTTGGATTCTAGAGATAGAAGTCTAGATGGTGGTTATAGGCCTTGTGGATACCAGTCCTACCATAAAATGAAAAGTATGATGTTAAATGCGGGGTCTCGAGAGGTGAAGTCATTAATTTGGAGGGTTTAGAAACCCTTAAAAGGGTGAATTGAAATTTGAGACACTAGCACATTTTTTTCTCGAAAAAGTCAAATTCAATGTCCACAGTACTATGGGTTCCGTTGCTCAGTTATTCATACTGAGACAGATGTCTCGGGTAATCTGTGTTCCTTGGCTCAGTTAGACAGAGGGAGAACAGCAAGAAGTAAAAGACAAGCATTACTACTGTGCAACGACACATATGAAGTATAGTGTAGTAATAGACTAGGTCTAGCTTGCTAACTAAGATAGGCCCACTAGACTACTTCAATTACAGTGCGACTTCCAGATAACGACATTGCTCGGGACTGTAAAATTATGTTGTTATTCGGAAATGTTATTATTCAGAAGTTTCCAAGATGGCGGACATTGGGGTGTGGTCGATTTAGATATTGAAACAATCCTATACTGCCCCAGTGCAAGAAGGTAAAACATTTCAGAAAATTGTTCTTGGAAAGGAGAAATTCAAGAAAAACAGCTAAATTTTAACACCAAACACCTTTCGATTTTTGTTTATCCTGTGACGATGGCTGTGCAGTTAGACTAATGGGGCGAGAGGGGAAAGAGTAGTGTTCACACCTTATTTTGACAAGGAATAAAGGAGACAGTGGGAGATGGTGTGTGTGTGTGCAACTGGACCCAGACTTGAAGTTCAACCAATTTGCCACTACACAACTGTTTACATTTTCTTGAAGAAAGAGGACAGCACTACCATTTCTAGGTAGCTGTAACTCTCTAAAGACTACTATATTTTCAGTGAAGCTGTACTGGGGTTGCTAGTATACACTATTAGACTAATAATGTATAAATTTTCCAAATGGGTTTTCCCTTTTTCTCTATTCATTCCTCTTTTTAAAAAGTAAGGAGAGGGTAAAAAAAAATATTGAATAGAATTCCTTTTGAAATGAAAGACCTCTAAGCCAAGATAACAAATATCTGATTCACAGACAACCTTGCAGCATTGTGTGAGTGAGTGGCCTTGACTGCCAATCTTGCATTCTCAAAGGTTTATCCACATTTCATCCACAGTGCCAAGGTCGAGACTTTATTTTTCCTTTTATTTTATTTCTTATTTTTTCCTCCTCTCCTTCCAGGTTAGGACACTGCCTTTGGGTCTGCCAGGATGGACAACTCGTGGAACAACCACTTCCAGCCGGGCCAGCAGGCAGGACAGATCCGATTTTTTGACCCATCACAGTTCCAGCCACCTGTCAGCAACCCAGCCACCCTAAAGAATAACAATGTTGCTGCTCAGGTTAGCCCTGGTAGTGCAAACAGTGCATTTCAGCCCCCTGCAGAACAGCAACACTTGCCGCAACAGCAGCAACACTCGCCGCAACAGCAGCAACACTCACCACAACAGCAGCAACACTCTCCACAACAGCAGCAGCCTCAGGCTTGGGGTGGACCAGCAGGCAATGCGTCGGGTGCCATGCAAGATGCACATAATTCATGGGCAAGTTGGGGAAGCTGGGACTGGAATAAGGACCCAAACAACGCCAACCCCAACGCCAACCCCAACGAACAGCCTCAAGATCTCCAACATCAACAGCATTATCAGCCGCAACCGGCTTATCAACCTCAGGACCCGCAAAATTATCAGCCACAGGCTTACTCCGCAGACACGTCACAAGCTCCGACTCTCATGACACCCCAGTATCAAGATCACATGGCCGGCTCTGATGCTCCTCCTGATGGTTACAATGTTCATCAATATAATAACACTGTTTGGAATGCCTCTGGACAGTATGTAGAACCCAACCAAAACTTTCCAGGTAACCAAGATTTGCAATATGGCCAGCCCCAGAATGCCGCATATTTCGGAGACCAAAACTCATCATACGATAGCAATCAGTTTCCAGGGCAGCCTAACTCCATGGGGCAATATCCTTCTCCCGATCAGCAATACCAGCAACCACCCCTCGTGAATAATGAAAATTGTGACCATCAGGATTCATTTTCAAATCTGCAAAACAATTCTGCCAGCTTAGATCAAGGTCAAAGCCAATTGCTATATGACCAACCATCATTGTCTCAACATGGTTTTGATGCCCCAGACTCCTCTGCCAGTTGGTATGGAAATGCCCCACATCCTCACCATCCTAATCAGAATCTGGGTCAGGAAAGCGGGGTTGTTGGAGAAAATGCTGGCAGTGCTGGTTTGAATGTTGACCAGTTAAATGAATTTCCTCCAGTTGCAAGTGGTAGTCCGAATCCTACTAGTCAGAATACACAGAATGTACCACCAGTTTTGGCTGAGCCATCCTTAAATGAATATTACGATAATGATAATGATGGTGGAACTGTTGCTGGTTTCTTTGGCCGAGGAGATGATGATGGGGATGTATCATCGGATGCTCAAAGATCTAACCGGTTGAATCCCAATCCTATGGCTGCCTCTGATGTCAATGACAACAGTCAATTTCTTAATGTCGGAAAGACAGTTATGAGGGAAAACTCTGAGATCAGCAATGCTAGCTTGTCTACTTTCAACATGTCCGTGGATGATGAGGGTAAGGAACATCTTCATGATTTGCAAGCCTTGGTTCAGAGAATGGAAAATGTTGACATTGCCAACAGGCAGGCAGCAGAAGCAAAACAACAGCCTGGAGCTGCTGCAGTAGAATCTGTATCTGTTGATCAGCAGCAGCAGCAAGCTTTTGGGGATTATTCTGGATTTGGAAATGACCCACCCAAGCACAACCCCCCACCTCCCCCGTCTCTGTCTCTTGATACCAACCCTGAGAGGCCATCGTCTCCTGATGGAGGGATAATTCCTGCATCATCTGAATCTGGAGGTTCTGGGGGGTCTGGAGGGTCATCAGGTCTCACAGACTGGGTCATGGTTTCCTCACAGTCGCAGATGACGCACAGTCGGAACAGTTCCCTGGATAACAGTATCACTGTCTTCTCAGACAGACCTGACGGGAGTATCAACGAGTCTCAGAGAGATATTCAAGATGGTGGAACAAATGATAATCCTCACCACGTTCAAAGTTCTCAGTCTTTCAGCAATGCTACAAATACAGATGTGATCAGTTTTCAAAACATTCAAGTTGCTCATAGCTCGCCTCATAGTCAATATACGGATAACACAAACAATACCACAGAGAATATTCCCACCTCTCCAGAGCATATACCTCAGGCTTCGGAAAATGTGTCTGCTTCGTCAAATTCAGCTTTGCCACCTCCACCGTCTTCAACAGTGTTTAATCCTCCTTCATTGTCTTCCAACGTGTCTCAACCAGCATCTAGCGAGGGAATACCATTCCAGCATACCAAAACCCTACCTATGGGATCCCCTCCCAAATCGAATCCCACCAACCCTCCCCCTAACTTTGCTCTGTCTTCTATACCAAAAGAGGAATCGACATCTGCTCCCTCTAATCCTGGCCAGGACTCGAGAAACAGTAAACCTACACCACCACAATCTTCAAGACCAAAGAAAGCTTCAGAGGATGGAGCCCGACCTTCGAATCGGAGAGATATGAGTCAGAGGTCAGCTGTTCCCGATCAGAAATTTAGACGTCCAAGGGATCCCCCAAAGAAGGAATCGGAGGATGTCTCGCTCTCGTCCCAGCGAAGACACCAGTCTGCATTTCACCCAGTTCACAGGCCTCGGCAGAACACAGTGTCCCCAGCGACTACATTGTGGGAGACAGACTCTGGTTCTTCCTCCAACATCTTGTTGGCGCCAGCCATGCCCCTAATCATTCCAGCCCTCAACCCGTATTCATCTTCGGCTGCTGCCACGGCAACCACAGACACAACCACTCAGGCAGCAAAGGCATCTAAAAACACATCCACAGTGCCAGACAAGAGCAAAGGAGGAGCTCCCAAGGACATGGATGAGGAAACAGTAAGTGGTAGAATTCAATACTTAATTAACCCCTTCACAGCAAGGTCTGATTCTTACCCAACTGAAATATATGCAAAATTTTAAAATGTACGTGTCCTTATGCCAGATAAATCAGATTTCAGTGAACTGACATCCAAAAGCCAGAAGTTCAGGCTTTTGGCATATATGTCAGTTCACCCAAAATCTGATTTATCTTGTAAGTCTTGAAGATTTTGGTGTCCTTAGCATTGAAAAGGTTAAGAATTTATTTTGTTTTTGGGGTTTGTTTTTTTGTTGTAAATTCACTGTGGGGTTTTCTCAAAGAAGGAAAGTGAGTCTTGTTTTCTGATTGGGGTAGGGGTAGACTTATTATTTTTCCATTTAAAAATTATTTTTTTTTTTAAACTTTCTTAGGTTCATACAAGATTGAATACTCTTGTGTTTTTTTGTGGTTTCAATTGTGAGGAGTTTGGAACTCTTTCTGGTGTTTTTAAAAAGATTCAAATATTCAAGATGAACTGCTTTGTGTCTTGAATTTTGGAGGGGTTTTTTTTGGCATCAGAAGTAGAAAGTTTTCTAAATACTTTTATACTTTAATGCACAATGCAATTCTTGTTCCTTGGAGCTTAAGAGATCTTTGACGAAGATATAAGAAAATTTAAGTTGAAATGAGCCTGGCTTACCATCAGAATTCTTCATTGAATACCTAAGATCCTTGCTCAAGGAACAAGTACTCATTTATAGTACTGGTAGGATTTAATTTTGCTAGATGCACATACTTTATGCCTTTTTTGTTTTAAAGATTTGTTGTATCTTCCAGCCTAGAAGCAGATACGGAGACAGGAAGGGAGACAGAGGTAAAGAGGAACGTCAGCGAGACAGAGAAGATGCCAATCGCTCATTGGATTCTCTTGACGAACTGGATAGCTCATCTGATTACAGGTATAGTTTACATTCATTGGAATGTCTTATCCACAGTTTTATAGTGATATATACATAAATCTTTTGTGTTAATTTCATCTTATATCTCTTTTAGTTTTCTAGGAATTCTCTGAAATTGTTGGCATTTACATTTTTAACACTGTGTTGTAAATCTTGAAAATTTGTCGTGGTGTATAAAATTCCACTCAGCTCTTTGGCAGTTTTCAAATTTTGAAGACTAAATGTCAATGTGGACTTTGATATTTATCATAATTTTAATTTGATTAGAAATATCACCACAAAGTTCTAGCAGTTCACTCTTATTCATTCCTTACATGGCATACAAGAATCTACCTATAGAGAGAGTTTTTTGCTTTTTTATAATGTTTTTTACTCCCCTCTTATTTTCATTCCAATAGGAGTCCTCGAGAGGAAAAGACTTTCAGATCTGAGAGGCCCGGAAGCCGCTCAGAGCGATATAATTACGACAGACCTATAAGCCGTAGTGAGAGGCCACCCAGTCGTAGTGAGAGGCCACCCAGTCGCAATGAAAGGCCCCCCAGTCGAACAGAGGGCTACAAGGATGACCAGTACAGACGCCAGAAAGGAGGATACTATGCAGACAGCTATTACGATGAACATTATGACAGGCCTCGGTCTCGGCATGGTGAGAATTATTTAATTTTTCTAAACGGTTGTTTTTGTTTTTTTTAACTTATTCTTCTTTTCTTTTCTTTTTTTTTCTTATTTGATGAGATTTTATTTTTTCATCTGAGGAGAGTTTTTGGTTAAACACATGTAAATTTTATAAAATTTTATTACGAAGAGTTAGGAATAAAGCAAGCAAAATTGTTTATGTTCTTTCAATGTTGTCCAAACTGACACCTTTCAACGCTAAGATTATTTCGATTGAAAATACTAACTAGACATCAAAATCATGAAGATTTATCTTATCTGGTTTAAGAAAATGTAAATTTTTAGGATTTTGCAAATTTCAGTTTGGTAGAATCAGACTCCACTGTGAAAAGGTTAATATGCCTATATAAGTTAAATCTTATATCTGTATTGGACTGTTATTGAACCTCTGCTGCTATTTTTTTAATTTTTACAGAAGACCCAAGAAACAGTCGGCCGTCATCAAGGTCGGCTAACGAAGTAGACAGACCAAGATCACGAGCAGACTATGACAGAGACAGAGACTACGGATACAAAGATAGGGAGAGGCACCGAGGTACAGGACCCAACTGGCAGTATATTGATAAGAAGTTACATTATTATGCAAGTCATAAATGTCACAGATAAGTTGTTGGTGGATGTCGGTATAAATGTGGTGGTCCAACAAGGATTTTGATGTTTTTATTTAGTGGCCAATCTGTTCCACACACACACACATACACACACACACACACACACACACACACACACACACACACAAAAAAGAGATTTGAGTGTATTGCTTGTTTTTTCACCATGATGTAAGTAAACAGCAAATTGCCCCTGGGCTATAGACAATAAAGATACACTCGAACCTTATTATACTGCCAAGTGTGGGGAAAAGATAAATTTGACAATATGATGGAGAATGGCAGTTAAAGAAAAAAGGATATTAGCACCAATCTCTGTGAAAAGAGAAGATATACTTTTATTCATCCAATAACAGAAATTATAAATTTGTTTCACATTGCACTCTGGAAAATTATGTGCATTACACATCCTCGCCGTAAGAACAGGGCTGAAAACTGAACAATATTTGTGTTTGTGTGTTATAAATAGAATGGACATAAAAAAAAAACCCTGAAAATTGTCTATACCCACAACTCTATAGCATTGTTATGCCTCTTGTATTTTTCAGGGTACAACTATGATGGATATAATCGAAATGGGGATTACTATGATGAGAGAGATCGCTATTATCGTTACTACCAACGTGACAGAGATGCCAGATATTCCAGAGGGTATTATGATGAGTACTACGGTTCCAAGTGAGTAATTTATCTTCATGGATAATTTTTGTTGTTGTTTTTGTTATTGGTATGTTTATTTCTAGAGGTTTTTTGTTGTTGCTTAGGACACCAAAATCTTGAAGACTTGCCTGTTCTTATAGCAGATAAATCAGATTTCAGTGCTGATATATTATATCAGTCCACTGAAATCTGATTTATCTGCTATAAGAACACATACATTTTCATTATTTTGCAATTCAGTTGGGTTAGAATCAGACCTCGCTGTGAAAGGGTTGATGTACTAAGTTCGAAAGGGAAGATAGTAGTAATTGCTGTTGAATGGTTGGATTTATTTACAAGTAGATTTCCCGCTTTTCATTGTTGGTTGAGATTTTTTTTTACCTTGAGTTTGTAACTCTCTTCTTACAAATTAATTTTCTGTACAGACTTAGACGGGATTATATTTGATACTGACCTGGTTTTAGATTTCATTGACATTAACTGTGAATGTTACTCACTTTTGTCTGCTTGTTACAAATTTTCTAATATTTTGTTTGTAGTGTGAGCATGTTTTGTTTTGTTTTTAATGCAGAAAAATTTTGATGTGATTGAATTTTTTTTTTTTCATGGTTATTTTATTTTCTACATTGTTCATGTTAGATAGATGTGTATCAATATTGTTTAATTTCTCATTGAATCTTTCATCCCAAAAGAGTTTGGTAATTTATTTTCTTTATCAACTCTAGTACTCGCATCATGTATTCACCAATTAATGGTTAAGTTAAATTTGTTTATTTGGTTTTATTAATTTTGACCCCTTTAATATGTTTTATCTTGTATATAAATCTTAGATCTCCTTTTGATTTGCCACCGTAGATATTTATTAGGTGCACAGTTCCTCATTTCTTTCCCAGCATTTTACTTTTTTCTCTACCTTGTCCCTCCCTCCTTTTTCTTAGTCCCTCATTCCCTCTCTCTCTCTCTCTTTCTCTCTCTCTCTCTCTCTCTCTCTCTCTCTCTCTCTTTCTCTCTCTCTCTCTCTCTCTAACTCTCTCTCTCTCTCTCTCTCTAACTCTCTCTCTCTAACTCTCTCTCTCTCTCTCTCTCTCACTAACTCACTCACTTCTCGCGACCCCCCAAACACACACATGTCATTTCACCATCCCTTTATTTAAAATTTAACGTTCTCGTAGACTGTAACATATTTTCACAAATCCTCTCCTAATCTCTTCTTGTTCACACATCGTCCTTATTGAGAGTATGTACAAGTGGTAATACCATTGTCGTGTATGAGAAATACTGTGAATTTAAAATGATGTGCCTCCTGGCCTGTCCTGTTGTCCAGGAATGCTGACTATTACCTTCAGCAGCAGAAACAGCAACAGCAACAGCAACCTCAACAACAACAAGATCGGGCAGGTAGCCGTAGCAATGACAGACTGGCACCCGGCAGTCGCAATCAGTCTGCCTCTCGGTCGGAGTCGTCCAATCAAAATCGTTCTAGAGGGAACACACCGAGCATTGTCATTGATCGTTCTCGAGGAAACACACCGGGCGCCGAGCTAAGGCATGGCTTTTTTATGAGAAGAAACTCACACGTGTATTACATTAAAATTTATATCCAGAGTGTAGTCAAGCAACTATATGTTGAAAATAATAAAACATATCTAGTACATAACCGGCTTTTAACCAATTCCTATTTCTCAATTTCATTAGATTGTATAATAATATCCTAAACACAACTGATGTAGTTTTATATCATAACTTC
The DNA here is from genome assembly GCA_031471865.1 of Melibe leonina. Lineage (NCBI taxonomy): Eukaryota > Metazoa > Mollusca > Gastropoda > Nudibranchia > Dendronotidae > Melibe > Melibe leonina. The sequence continues at coordinate 16,822 of JAUEKZ010238877.1, forward strand.
ATATTAACATTCTTAAAGCAAGGCATTCTCTTATTGGCTAGAGTAGATAAAGCATCTTTTTTCTCTCTGTAATAGTTTTGGGGATTTTTTTAGTAGGCTCAGTCGATTTTATCACATTATTATTGATAAATAATTACTTTTTTTTTATAATAAATAGTTTCTTGCATCCTTTACTGCTTTATTTGGATACAAAACATTGTGAAGGAATAAAAACCACTACCTTTTTTTCCAAAAGTGTATATTATTATTAATTACCCCACCTCGCATGTTGGGAGTTTAAAAAGGAGGAGAAGAAAATTTGCATTAATTTTATTTTAACCTTTTATATATCTCTATCCTTCACCCCTGCATGGAAACAAACATCTTCATGTTCTTTTTTCTTTAAATGTTTCACACAGATTCTGTTAATACAAAACATTTTTTTTTTTATCGTACACATAAATTGGATTGGATTTTATCAAAATCTCACATAACGATTCAGAAGGGGTTTTTTTATTACGATTTGTCACATCTAACATTGGGATTTTCTTTTTCTTTTTTCTTTTGCCCCCCTACTTAACCCGGCATAAACTCTTCTAAAACCTTTATATTTCATTTTTCTGAATTCAAATTTGCTTTTTCAACAGAATGCATGTGATTTACTTTTTAAGAATTAATTAAGTTATCAATCTATCCACAGTTGTATTTGATTTCTTGTTTGACCTCCTTGACAGAATTATTTTTACTCTATAACAGTACTAAGAGTATTTCTCTGTATTGATAAACGCAAAATGGGCTTGTGTAGATTGTTTCATGCAGATTGTCAAATTTAAGTAAGATCTCTTTGAAATGATATGTGCATATATTTTGTCAACAAAAAGCAGGAACATGAAGAGCAAGTAAAACCTTCTGATAGAAATGCAGAGTATAATTAAAAGAGAGAAAAATACAAAAAGGACAAGTTCTTTTTAAAAGCTTGTCCGACCTTTCCTATAGCTACTCTTATTTCTTTCCTTTCATCCTTGGAGGTCATTGTTCTTGCTATTTTTTTTACATATAAATTTGTGTTTTTCCTTGATTTTATTTTCTTTGCTTGTGGTCCTTTAATTCTTTTCTACAGCTCTCAGTTCATATTCTTTAGAAATTTCATACAAAGCAGGTTAATTTCGCATTTTCTGTGATATACTTTAACTTGCACAAGACCATGAGATAAACCGCTAGATATATTTATCATTATCTTCAATGAATCAATATGAGTTATCTGGACTTATCAAATATTTTGCATGGATAGTATCCAAAGCCTTCATACTATGCAGCTTAATATTACCCACCTTAGCATAGTTTCTTTGAATCAAAAAGCTTTTGTGAAGGATTCAACCTCCTCAATATTGCTCTAATACAAAAGGTTGATTAAGGAGAGCCCTGCATTATTTGACCCAAAAAAAAATTGAATTGTTTTAAAGTTTGAGGATGATTGTGTTAAAAAAATTCAACACTTTATTTCTTCTTTTGCCTTCTTTGAATACATAATAATCCTGATAGCATTTCATCTCAAGTATAGCATTAACCTTTTAACATGGTGTTCAAATGGGATAGTTTTATGCATCTCATTCATCATATCCATGTAATTTGCTTGAGCTAACAACATTTGCTGCTCAGATCAGGCCCCGTTTTGTATATTATACTAAACTTATCAGCAGCATTCATGATGAACTTTGACCTTTGGCATAAGGATCATCCAGGCAATGGAAAGCACTGATTTATCATCTAATCCATTACTATGCTATTTGGTTTAAATTTTTCAACCTTTGGTTTTCTTTTATTTTTTTTCAGAAGTTTTTTTTGTCTTTATCATGCTTTTGAGGAAAAGGGATTTGGTTTTGAGAGGGTATCTTCTTGCACTATTTTTATTTTCCCCCTTTTGTTGTGCTTATGAATGTTGATATGAGGATGAAAAGGGATTTTATTTATTTCCTTCTCCCTTATTTGAAGAGTCTAAATCTGTATGTTGTATGCATCCACTAAAGACTGTTACCCATTGTTATTCTTTGTCAGTCCTACAGAAAAAAAAAGATATTTTTGTTACAGTTTTTTTAACTGATATAAAAGAGAAAAATTGTTATAAAAAGTCAGTATTATTTTTTTTCTTGTTGTGGGTTAAAATCATGATAATGATAATAATCTTTATTGTCCCAAATGGCAATTAATGTTAGGTTACAATAGCAAATGTGAAAATTACTGATGAGAAATCCAAACCATAACAATTGAGAAAATATCTGCTATATTAATTGAAATATAACTCTTAGAAACACCCCATAAGTTACTGGTTTAAGATAGATGAAAAGTGATCTTTTTGCTCTCAAGTTTAAGAAGTCTGTAACCGACCACGTTGAAATGCACATTGACTGTAATACTCGGCCAGGCCAAGTCAGTGAGTTAATTGAGTGAAAAAGAAGAGGGTTCAAAGTGGTCAAAGAGTAGATTTATACTCATGACCTGCTGCAAAAAATATTTTAATTATAAACATCAGGTGACAACGGAGGCTTCTCCGCCAAGCCATCTGCTTCTTGTCATGTGTTGCTTTTATTTCAATCATCTTTGAGCGCCTGCTCCTTTCTTTACCACTGACATCCTCATGTTGCTATTAATGGAATTAATCATGCTTATGCTGACTTAATTTTTAAAAATTTTGTTTGTTTCTTAATTTCCAGTGCCGACTACTACAACCGAGGGTCAAGGCCACAAAGTCGACAAGACTACGGCAGAGACTACTATGGCAGAGGCTATGGCGGATACGACTATGCCGCGTATTATGAAGGCTATGGATACTATCCTTACGGCTATGGATACCCTGGATATGAGGATTCTTACAATCAAGGTTGGAGCGGGGAAGCTGGGTTTTTAAAAAAATAGTGATTAATTACAATATGTTATGATAACAAACTTATGAGGTTCACTCATGGTGATCTGCGCTCTTTCTAATTTCTCAGACTGACATAACAAAACTAATGATACTCTAGAGAACCTTATGTCATTTGAAGAGAGTATTCACATCATCATACACAATCACACACTTTTGCTTTATGACAAAAACACAATCACACACACACACACACGCATAGACTTTTGTGCTCTATCATACAAATACACTTACACACACACACATAAGTGCACTTGATTGGATTTAGGTTGGTTTTTATTCATGCCTTTCTCATCCAAACAATACTTTATTTCTGTATTTGAGATTTGTGTTTGATTTGTTAGAATTTTCAGTTATGTCCTACAAGTGAATTTTTCCTTGAAAGGATACCTGAGATATAATATTCATTCTGTTTTTGTTTTTTTTCTAAATTGGTCTCCCAGGTCATGAGAAGGGCCGAATGACTCCTCCCAAATATTCATACGCCCACGTCAGGGCATGCTTCGGCCCTAAGGGCCAGTTAGTGCGAGTATTGCCCAATAACCCGACAGATGGTCAGCCCGCCGTGACAGAACTGCTGGACGTGCAGAGTGTGCTAGAAACATGCCAAGAGGCAGATGACCTGAAACGGTTTCCTGGACCCCTGTCTAGGTGAGGCTAGAGATTCAGAAATACCATCGCCTTAGCTCAATTGGTAGAATGTGTGGCCTCGGAACCGGTTGGTTTTCAAAAACCCCAGCTGTGTCATACTTAAGATTTTAGCAGTTCTCCAGCCATGCATTTAGCATTATGGGAACTTTGCTGAAACTGGTTGGCCTAGTGTCAGTATACTGTGATTGTGTGAGATATTAGAGCGAGCTCTCTGTTTATCTCTGTGTGGCAGCATTTTAACTTGTTTAGAGAGCTCCAGCTTTGATATGACTTTGATATAAAATAAGTGTTAGAAAGGGCCTTAAACAGGCAACAATCAACCAAGTTCTATGATTTTTCTTTTGTTTGAAAATGTCAAAAATGTGTTATGAATTATGTTTAACCGCAAATTTGAAAGAAAAAAATGTTCAGAGGATGAGATGATTATGATGAGTTTTTCTTGACAATCCAAGGTGACTTGAAATCATGTGGTCAATGATGGGAAGAGATTTCCATGTGTTGGCACATGTTATGGCTACGTTCACCTTGTTAGATAATATATTCAGACAGGAATTAAGGAAACTCTTTCACTTTATTTTAAAATAATCATTTACTTTTTGTAAAAAAAAAAAAATTAATTGATCATTTTCACCCCGTTCTGGTATGCACTTTTTTTGTTTTATTTTGTTTTAAGATGTATGTAAAAATGATTTGTGATTTCCCTGCAGAGGGATTTGATAACATTACGTCATACTTTTGCTGCGTTATTTATTATCTTTGTATTTTCTTTGTTTTTGGTGGTTTTTTTGGTTGCTTTTGTGGGGGGAGGGGGGGGGGGGGGTTGGTGTTTTTTGGGTTTTTTCAAATGCCGTCAGACTATCACCTTTTACTTTGTCCACTGCAGGGAAGGCACACACAAGAAGGACGTGTTGGTGTTCTGCCAGCAGAAAGCCCGAGAGTGTACGGAGGATGTGGACATGTTGGACCGGGAGTCGGCACAGCTCATCTGGAAGCTTCTGGAACTCCTCATCAAACAGAATGGGGTAAGAATCGGAATGAAAAAATGTGCCTGCTCTGTACGATGGAACGATAAGAGATAGACACAATTGAAACGAAGAAGCTTGCTGGAATCTGAATTGTGTTTAGTTGGGGGGGGGGGGGGGGATTTGATTTTATATGCTTTGTGTTTTTGTTGGTAGGTTGTTGATAGGTAGTGATTAAGATAGTGTTGGGTAGATATTTTTTAATGCAACCTGTTGTTGATTATTATTTTAATGTTACCTCATAATTTTACATGTTGATTCATAAAATGCACACTTTCAGTGGCAACACACCATCTCCCCTTTTATCTCTCTTTCTCTCTTTCTCTCTCTCTCTGTCTCTCTTTTATTTTTTATTTTCAAATCTATCTATATCTTCTACCCTAATTTTCTTTTCCTAATTCCCTCAGAGTGACAGTTCATATCACTTCCAAGAATGACTGATCAATGAAAATCTTTGCGTCCTAATAATTATACATCTTGCAGGCGGTGGTGGGCACAGACCTGTCTGATCTGCTCTTGGAAGGACACGAACCCGGGGTGTCCCAGTACAACGTAGCTGCAGGGCGTGTATCCCGCCAGAGCAACGACGGGCTCGATTCGCTGCCAGAAGACAGCCTGGAAGGGGACGGAAGTTCTCGGAATTCGCCGATACCAGTTCGTACCTCCATGGACAGAACCCTGATCACCCCCAGCCGTCAGCGAGAGGATTCTATAGCACGGTTCAGGCATCTCCTGCTCTATGGGCGGAAGAAGGTAGGCCAGCACTGTAACCTTGAAGAAAATCAATAACACAATATTATGGCCTAACTTGCCTGTCAATTATTGACCTTTTGAATGGTACGGTTATTTCTAATCAAACTAACTAGAAAAATCCAAATTTTCAAGATCTGTTTGTTCTAATACCAAATAAATCAGATTTAACGAAACTGGCATATTTCACTTTATGTAGATCTGATATATCTGGAATAAGAGTATGTACAATTTCAAGATATTGCATCAGTTTGGTTAGAGTCAGACCCCATTGTTAGATGGTTAAAAGCGCACAAAAATTCCCAATAAGAAAACAAATAAATGAACAGAAAGAGTCGAAATTGTTTTTCTGTTTCCCTTTGTTACTCTTTAGTATCTCTAGAGTATATAAGATTGTTATGGCATTGTGCTTCAGCAGGGATAGAGATGTACACTCTGATGGTTAGCAATCAGATATTATAGATTGAAACATTTTAATTTGTTCTTCTTGGGTTTTTTTCTTTCTAACTTTTTTTTTATAAGATGGCAGAATAGATTCCATTGTGTATTGTTTATAATATCTTATGTTTAAGTTTTGATCAAATATTAGGGTTGTAGATTGAATAAGGAGGCCACATATGTTAATATGTCAAGCATCACTATTGGTCTAAAAATGGTTTCTTTCTCTGGTTGATGTTTAGGATGCCATTGAGTGTGCAATGAAATACAATCTGTGGGGACACGCCCTCTTCCTGGCCAGTAAGATGGACACCCGCACACATGCCTCCGTTATGATCAGGTAACATCACAGTAAAAAAAGCAAAATGAACTTTGACAGGTGCTATGGCTTTCTCGTTTTGTTCAGGTCTTTGAAATCGTAACTGACACAATCTTTCAGTGGGTTTTAACTGGTTTTTGTTGGTCTTTGGGTTCTGTAATTTTTGTTTTGTTTTGTTTTTGTGGGGGGGGGGGGGGGTTGTATCAAATGGTTGCCTTCAAATGTACAAAAATAACTATGAATACACTCATTCTTTGTTTGTATATTTTTGTAAAATATGTTTTAAATAAATTTATGTTTGCATTGAGGATTGATGTTCAGATATAGGTACTTGCAAAGTGCAGTTCATGATAACCTACATTACATTTTATTACTTAACAGTGCTTTGAAAATGTTAAACGTCTTGATTTCCTCAAATAAGGAGATATCAAAATAAAAAATCAACCTGCTTCAATCTGTATCAGTAATTTAGATGTTCTGGTTACAACTGAATATGTTGCCATGTTTGACTGTGTGTGTGCGTGTACCAGGTTTGCCAACAGTGCTATGAGAATGAACGACCCGCTTCAGACCCTGTACCAGATGATGTCAGGACGGCAGCCTGCATCTGTCACGGTGAGTCCTCAGTCTGCTGTCCATCCACAGTCATCAGTTTGCAGTGTTTCACATTTTATCATCATAGATCATTTATGTATTCAAATATGATTGAGCGAATAAAAAAAATGCAATGAAGTGAAGTGAAAAAAACGACATGAAATAAGATATACAGCAGATGGAAACAAATCTAGGAAAATAAAGAAAAATAAAACCACATTCACTGACGTTGTACTCTTGAATAAGGCATTATTTCTCACTTGTCCAATTAGCGATGCTGTACTGCCTTTGATACCTGAGATGTCCCAGCCTTCCTTTCAGACAGGTCAAAAGGATGAATTTCCCCTCAGGGATAAATATAGGGAGTTTCGCTTTACCTTTTCTGGTCTCATCAATAAAACTTTGCATAGTCAATTTTGATAGGTTATTTGGAATTAGAGTAAATAAAACATTTTCCCTCATCATGCCTTGCAGTGTGTGGTAGACGAGAGGTGGGGAGATTGGCGACCCCATCTGGCTATGATTCTCTCCAACCAGACGTCTCGACAAGACTTAGACCGCAAGAGTATTACAACCCTGGGAGACACACTGGGTAGGAAAGATGACTATTATGCTATCAAATTCCTTTTTTTTTTTTTTTTAATGTTTTTTATATACAAATATATATAAAGAGTAAACATCACCCATGGTTTTTAAGGTAAGAAACCATCTTTTATCCTTGCACTGTAGACACCATGGGGGGATGTATTATTGGCCTTTGCGGCGAAACATTTAGAATATGAAGTGGATTTTGCTTTTGGTTAAGAAGAAAATTAAATGGCTAACTGCGCATAGACACGTATTTATTTTATTTATTACATTCTCGTGGAAACTAAACTAGATCAACACAAGTTGTTTGTGCCATTAGCTATTTAAAATTGCTCCAGTAATAAAAGTGCGAGCAAAGATACAGGAATTGTTTTTTTATGATAGATATACCTCCATGAAATGTCGTTTGTCTCTTTGATGTGTATGAATTATTTCTCATTTAGAAGTAACATACTAATGATCATTCTCTGATTACCTTCATTATTACTATCTTACTGCTTGTCAGTGTTAAAGATTTAATTTCAAGTGTTGAGAAATACATTTTTCTGATAGTTGCTATTTTCATTTTTTTGTATAAAATACATCTGAGAGTGAAAATTATGCATTTTTTGTCTTCAATCTTTGGACCATGCGTCATTAAATTGTACAATAGAACAAAGGGTTGAACTATTTCTCAAAGCAGTTTTTTTCTCTCTCAATTCTAGCTACCAAAGGTTGCTTACATGCAAGTCACTTTTGTTACTTAATGGCCCAAGTTCCTTTTGGTACTTATGACAAAAAGACCTCCAAGATCGTGTTGGTTGGCTCCAATCATCTGTAAGTTCACTTGTTGTTTTCAATTGATCCCTTTTTTCTATTACTGAATTAGTTTATTTTGGACTGAAAGTCTTGTCTTCCTTACATTTTGCATTTATTTTTCAATATTTTGACTTTCTTATCCAGTATAGGAATGTATTATATATAAATTTTCAGACTTATTATCATTCTCCAACGATGAATTGTTGGAAATTATCGTTTGTTATTAGTATCATATGTTTTTGTGTAATTTTAATGGAACATACGTTCCAAAGCTATCTCATTAATATTTCACACCTTGGTTTAAAGCACAAATTGGTCTCTATTTTTTCTCCTTATCGGTGCTTCCTTGTGTCTGTGTTACGCAGACTACCGCTGAAGGAGTTTGCCACCATGGACGGCATCCAGTGCACAGAGGTGTATGAATACGCCCAGACCCTGAACAACGCAGCCTTCTGCCTGACCCACTTCCAGCTGTACAAGTATCTCTATGCCTGTCGCCTGGTAGACTATGGCATGGCCCCTGAGGTACTGTCATTGTAATATAAAGGCCCTTTCAATGCTAAGGTTGTCTCTAATCTAACAGACTAAGTCTATCAAAACCTTCCAGATTTGCCTGTTCTTATACCGGATGAATCAAATTTAAGTAAACGGACAACGCAGCCTTCTGCCTGAAATTTTTAAAGAATTTGTATATTTCCGTTCGGTTAGAACCAGACCACTTATGTGAAAAGGATAGTAATAATGGTAAACTTGATTTCAGTTTTGTATGTAATCCCATTCGCTCAGCATGACATGTTTTTAAAGAACAAGATACTTTATCTTTTTCATAGGTGTGGAGTGCTCTGTCTCCATGCTGTAATAACTAATGATTTGATGTCTGATTCCCTTCCTTTCCAGGCCCTGATGTACTGTGAAGTGATTGCCTCGGCCATCTGTCGTTATCCTGCCTACTTCCAACCTTCCTTTGCTCATTTGGTGTTTGATGTGAGTTTCTCAAGTTGGGGAAAGACAATTAAATTAATTGTTTAAAACTACGCTCCATCATATAACGTTAAGAAAAACCCTATAAGTTATTGACTTTAATTTTTTTAATTTCAAAACGTTCTTCAGTTTAAGAGGTCTTGAAATGCGCACTGACAGTAATACTCGATCCAGCCGAGTCAGTCAGTTAATTGAAGAAATAGAAAAAAGTATGGAGCAAGCATTTAACATGGATGAAAATCCCTTATAGCTTTTTTTTATGCATGTTTTTTTTTAAACTGTTACCATCATCGTTATTATTGTTATTATTATTTCAGTCATCTACTAAAAATGCTCTTGATCTCTAAACAAAGAAAAAAATATCAACACCATCATGGTCATTATGAGGTTTTATCCTTTTCAATGTTAAGGACACCAAAATCTTCAAGATGTGCCTGTTCTTATACCAGATAAATCAGAACTGACATATGCCTGAATTTCAGGCTTTTGGCATATGTCCGTTCACTGAAACCGGATCTATTCAGTATAAGAGCATGTACATTTTCAAGATTTTGCATACTCTGGCAAAAAGAATGAGACCTCGCTGTGAAAGGGTTATTATTACACTGATTGTGCTCTCTCCTCCTCCTCCTCCTCCCTGCAGCTGGCCTCCAAGTTAAAGTATGCCGACCCACAGCGCCAAAACAGCCACGTGGATGAGAACCAGGACCCCGTATGGATGCAGCAGCTGATGGCTCTCTTAACACAGTACGATGTACGTACCCCAAATATGAATATCCCTTTAATATCTTTTATAGAATTCACTTTTTTTATCCAAGCGCAGTACAATGTAGGTACCAAAAAAAAGTATCCCTTTAATTTCTTATGTAGAATTTTTCTTTTTTTTATCCTAGCACAGTATGATGTATGTACCAAAAAAAAGATGTCCCTTTAATTTCTTATTTTGAATTCCCTTTTTTAAAAATTGATTTCAAAAAGTGAAACATGAATTTTAAAGAACCAAATAGGGGGGAATGAAATCATTTTACATTAATGTTAGTTTCTGGTTGTCAGTTATGACGTGTATTACTATTCTTATTATGTCGTTATCACTATTACCACTGTCACATGCATTAATGGTTTTGTCAACAGGACGGCTCAATACAGCCTGCAGCTGGAACTTTGACGCCTTCGGACATGACGGTCAGTGGGGACGTGGGAGCAGCCCTCCAACCACCACAGGCATCGTCATCATCAACCGACGCCAACGCTGCCGGCAGTTACCAGGGCATGGGGGAAATCCCTGTCCAGAGCAGCGGATCCATCGGCTTTGAGGTGCAAGGAGTCAAGCAGGTGGGTGCTCAAGGGTAGACCGGCCGCACTGTTGTTTGTTATGTCACAGGGATGCCCTTTTTTTTCTAAGGGAAAATTTCATCGATGACAATTTTCCTCCCTTTTTATGATGTTTTCTCCCCTTTACCTCTTATTTGGTTCTTCTTTTTTTTCTTTTTCTCTATAAATCTAGCTATTTTCCTCCTTTTTGCTCTTTTTGTGTTAACATCTCCTTCTTATCACTGAAAATTTTCAGAAAATTGTTAGTATTGTCGTTCTTGTTTGGAATTTGGTTTTTAAAAATAATTTTATAATTTTGGTGTGTCTTTTCCATCTTTTTATTTCTTCTCATCTTTTTTTTCCATTGATTAAAGCCTTAAATTGGCTTATAAATATATTGCTGATAAACCTTATTTATTTTGTTTGTGGTTGAACCAATGTCTATTTTATTTGGAATTTCTCTCTGTATTGAAAATTCTTTTACTATTTATTGTTGTTTTACAGCAGCAAAGCTATGGGGACTACGGCAGAGGACAGGATCAGTACCAAGCTACAGACAGCATGGCCACTGCCACCACCACCACCAACAGCACGTTAGATCCTCAGCAACAACAGCAGCAGCAAGACCAGCAGCACCAACAGCAGTACCCAGGGTACGACCAAACCGACGCAGGATTCCAGCACCAGCAGTTATATCAGGACAGCTACAACCCACAGGCCGTACAGCAACAGCCATATGACCAACAGCAAATGCAGCAACAGCAGCAGGACTACAGCCACTGGCAGCAGCAGCAACAGCAACAGCAGCAGCAGCAATACGGTACGTAATTTGGGCTCAGATTTTCTGCTCTGCTTGTTACTATACCCATATAACATAACCTGCATCTTCCTGGATTTGGGTTTTTTATTGGGGTTTTTTTTATGGGTATTTTCGGGTTTTCTTTGGACATGCCAGTTTTGTTGCCAGATCCTCACAGGTATATTTTCTTTTAAAATAAAACCTTTTTTTTTTTATTCAAAAAATATATTTACAATTTCTGATGCAAACATTTTTTTTTAAAATAAAGAAGTATTTTTCAAGAACTTCTCATCCTCTTAATCATTTAAAAAATGGAATACAGTGTATCATAATTGAATAACTGTTTACGTTGATCAGATTGTGCAGGAAAAATATGTGGATAATTTCTCCACAGCATGCCAAAAATCAAGTGCATGTCATAGATAATTTACTGTCTGAAAATCAAAATATTTACAATTAATTTAGCAAGACAAGAGAAAGGATTTACCAAATTTTGGTAATTGCTTTTAATAAATGGCTAATTGGTTGGACTGAATTTCACAGAGAAACATTTTCCTTAATTTCGGTTTTGTTTTGTTTTTTGTTCATCTAAAAGTGAGGACCATTACATTTAATACAGTTGATAACGAGCTGGCATGGCCAAATCTGTAACTGCTTATCCTTTTTTTTTTACATTTTTAACTTCAGGTAATTAATTTCTTAATTAAAAATCCATTAACACTCTTTAGTAGGTTCCTTTGTTTAATGGGGTTTGTTTCTTGGTGCTGCTACCCTTCATGGAATTTTCTTTTCAACTAATCCTCATGTCTAATTGTCTGTTTGAAGGGTTTATTTAGGAAATGAAATTCTTCCTTTATCAGGTTGATTAGAATTAAATCACTGACGGCCATAACACAATAGTTTCAGTCAAATTTTATCGACTGCTGTCTGTTTTTATTTTATGACAGTGCAGTTCAGGTTTTCCTTTGTAATCTTGTATTGGTTAGTAATAAAGCCTTACGTACGATGCCATAGCCGAAATGCTTGACGGTCAATTCGTTTAAAGCTATAAAATATAGTGTGTCCAATAAAAATGTGTTTTTGAATTGCTGAGTGGATAGAGTGCTAAAGATCCTGAAAAAGTAAAAAAAATAACATGGACATGTAAAATGTAAGAAAAAAGCTTTAATTGATTTAGAGTACTATATTTCCTTGATGAGCCGTATAATGACAGGTTTTTTAAATTTTAAAATTATTATACTGAATGGTACTTTAATACCTACCTGTCTTTCTGTCTCTGTTCTATGTCGATTATTAAATCATCCTCTCTTATCCTTCTCCTTCCAGTCATCTTTTTATTTGCAAAAAAAATATTTTTTAAATGTTGGATATTACCAAATACCACAAGCAGTAGATTTTACTGCTTCCTTCATAGCATGGAGAATGATGAAACTTTTCCTCATTCTATCTATCTATCTATGGTCACTGCTGCTCCTTTTATCTTTCATATATTTATTATCTGCTCTATAATAACAACGTGTTGGATAATGCAACCAATTTCACTCACAGTGCTTGAGTCATAGCATGCAGAATGAATAATTTTATTTAACTCATCTTTTTATCCCTGTTCTCTGTGGCCCCTTGCCTCATATATATATATTTTACTAATGTCGCCTCTTTTCCATAATTATATCCCTCCTTATTCTTTGAGCATTTGGGTTTTTTTTCACCTTTTTTTTTTAACCCTTTCACAGCGATGTCTGGTTATAAGCCAACTGAAAAACACAAAATCTTGAAAATCTTCCTGTTCTTATGCCAGATAAATCTAATTTCAATGTACTGACATTTGCCGAAAGCCTGAAATTCAGGCTTTCGGCAAATGTTAGTGCACTGAAATCTGATTTATGTGGTATAAGTTCAGGCAAATCTTGGAGACTTTGATGTCGTCGAAATAGTAGTTTGAAAATAACCTTAGCATTGAAAGGGTTAAATCCTCCTGAATCATTGCTTCTCCCTTGGGCTTTGCAGCGGGTTATCAATACACAGGCTTTGATCTAGACATGCTGCAACAGCAACAGCAACATTCACAGCAGCCGCAGCAGGTTGACTCTTTGACCCCTTCACCCTTCTCCTCTGCATCGGTGTCATCGGTCGTACCGGCATCAGCGCCAGCATCGGCTACTCCGGCACTTCAGTCCAGTTGGGATCAGGAGTCGGTGGTGGAAGACACAGGTGACAATCGGAGATGGGTGTTGTCATCCGTAGATAGGAGAATGCCTGTAGTGAAATATCTTTATCACGGAGAGGAAGTAGATAGGCATAGCCAGACTTGGGTGGCGTCAGTATCTATAGCCTTTCGTAAAATTCCTTTTGACAGTTGTGAAGAAGATAGACCCGAATGGCTTGTAAAATGTCATTGTGACTGTGAAATGGGAACAGTTATTACTACCATGGTTTTGAAATTTAACCATTGGTGCAAACTATCCTTTTTTATATTTTTTCAATATGGAAGGTATGACCGATGTAAGTCAATTAATGACATTTCTGAAATAATGAACAGAAGTAGAACTTCTCAACAATGCAAACGGAATATTTCAGGGTTAGGGCCTTTGGTGGGTTGAAAACCATCCTGGAAGCAGTGAGGGCATCTTTTGTGTCAAGTGTTTGTTTCTGTACTCACTGGTCCGTATGACAGAGTGGTCCGGGCATGCCATGACTGGAGCTACAGATACTTGTGATGTTATGATGGTTGTGCATGTTTTATATGTATGTGTATGTGGCTTGGTTTTGATGAATTAACCACTGGGAACGGAAGATTTACCAAATTATTCAAATTTGAAATCGTTAATAGCAGGCTTAGTATTTCCTTTACATCATTGATACCATAAACAAGTAGATATTTGCTTAGTTTGTTTTGTTTTATGGGGTTTTTTTTCATTTGTGATTGATCTGATATTGAAAAGATGGTGGATTTTATTTTTAGCATTAAGTTTTGTATACAAATCATGTTGAAAAATTAAATGAATTGATTTTTCGTATATCGTCAATTTCCATTTTCCCTTTGAAGTGAAAATGTTACGAGTGGGTTTTTTTTTTTTAATAATTTAAACTCGAAATTTAGAAAAAAAGATTTCTTCATAGTGGTATAGTCTCAAAAATTCACAGCATTACATTTTGTTCTATGAAGTACCCAGATTAAATTGATCAGTCAATTTTTTTTTAATTTTTTTTTAAATTAATTTTCAATTGTTTTTTCTTGCTCTGTATTTACTGTGACCCCATACACAAATCTTACCCATCTATTTTCTTTTTATTCAAGTAAATTACTATGAAGTTCTGAAATATAAGTATGTAAATCCTTTACTCATTTTTTTACTTTTAAGTTTTCTTTAGAGAACAGTTTTATTTTTATATGAATTATCCACAGCAGTTAAAAAAGAATCAATGTTGTAACAATAGTTATTTTGAATTGACATGGACCCAAACAAATGACAAACTTTTACCACATGCAATTCTCAGATCTTTGTATCCCTAACAGAAATGTTTTTAGTGCTAATATATTTGGAGAATTCTCCCGTTATCATATTATGATCTGTTATTATTGTTGTTATTATCATTATTATTTGATTTTATTATAACTGGGATGAAACCTCTTCTGCTTTTTCCAGAATTTGGGGTTTTTTGGGGTTGTTTTTGTTTTTGTTCAAACCCATACCTTGTTATTTGTAAAAAAAAATTCAGAGACCAAATTTATTTACATACTCATCAAAGTAAAGTGGGACATTTTTCAGGGTTTTTATTTTTATCAAGTTTGGTTAAAAC
>JAUEKZ010238878.1:0-20608 GCA_031471865.1 Melibe leonina
GATCAGCAACAAACACATTGTAAGTGTGAGTTGCTTGAGATCTTGATCAAATCTTAATGTTGCTCCTCTTGCTTACATGGCTGTCAATAATGACAGCATGGGTTCGCAGGAAGACTGAGCTAACAGTAACAGAATACAAAACAGCAGTGTATGTATGCTTGTTTAAGAGAGCACTACTACAAAAAGACGATAGGTAATGACAAAAATAGAAGAAATACTGCTACCTTTTGTGGACGTGAGTATGGGGAGTGACCACTGATACACAGACAAAACATCACAAGATCAGCTTGAGTTAAAAGACGTGAAACAAAATGTAGAAGTACAAACTGTAAGAAACTCAGCTTCATTTCATTTGAGCCATCCACAGAGGCATTTTAATTAAAATCTTTAGCACAGTAGTTTATGCATGAAAAGGTGACCACTCATAAAAATAATTAAGGACAGGTGATTCATAGCTTTCTGCTTTTTTACATTCCCATTCGTCTCACACTTCAATGATGGAACACACATGATACAGAATCTAAAATGATTATTGTACAAACAGGGAAATAATGTGGAAAACTAAACAAAAAGTGAAAGAGAAATCTTGTGATGCATGTTAAGAACAATTCAGTGACAATTGCCATTCATTTTCAATTAAAACTGACCTATTGATGTCAAGTGCCACAGCAATTGGAACTTGCACTAGTCTAAGATGAAAATTTATTTTCAAAACAAACAAAAAATTCTCCATATTGCAGCATTTGATTACTTCTGACAACTTAAAACAAAAAAGTGGATGCCTCTGCAGTGTGAGAAGGTATAATTCCTCCCCTCAAACCATTATTAATTTGTTAATTGCCATTTTAAAATTTAAACTTCACGACTTAGAAATGCAAAGAGATATGAATCTCAAAAGAAATAAATATTTTTCACTATATACATAAAAAGAAGAGAATGTCAAAGTCGAATTCATAAAAGATAAAATCATATTAATGATGGATACGATATTTTCACTTGTGATTTTTAAAATACATTGTTTTCAATTCCATTATCAGCTAAGATCTGATATCCATATCTTTTTTTGAAGAAAAGAAACTGATCCCATGAGCTTATTAACTTTGTTAAATATCAAACTGAGGAAGAGAAGAAAAAACTGGCATCCTGATTCAAAAGAGCAAAATAATAAGCCTATAATGTAGACAATTCAATTTCTTCGCTTTTAAAACATTTCTTTTTCACCTATTTTCTAACTGACAAAATTTATTTAAGTACGTAGCGAAAATTTAATCCTCACAGTAAGCAGAAATATACATCCAAATAATTAATCAATTTCTATATTCTCATACTCTTAGAACTTATTTATGCTATCACCAATGTTTACTCATTTTCCTACAGGGTAGTATTATTATTTAATACATTTGCCAGAGATGGTAAGTTTGCTTCGCTCTCTCAATGGCTATTTCAAAGCACATCATGGTGGAAAGCTCTTGAATAAAAACTTTGAATTCTATTTCAAACTAATAAAACAAAGGGAAAAAACAAAGCAACCAAACAAAGAGATGTGACTACATATATTTCATGTAACCTGGTACAACTTCCAATGTTCAAACAATATCTTGGGCGTGTAAGTAATGTTGCATGAATAAGAAATTACCAAATTTTTTCAGACTTTCAACTTTTTCTTTCCATACGGTATATCTAAAACTAGAAATCCATTTCTAAATACAATACTATGTACTTGATATGCATCATGTGGAACAGAGGATGGTGAAACGCTGACACAATATAACCCTGACTGCCATCACTACAATCATCCCACTGCTGCAGTTCAATCAAAAACGATCAAAATCTCAACCAATGCCCAAGAAACATATCCCTTCTCTCTAACTCTAATAAAATATACACATCTCTGTACTGCCTATAAACCTCACGGACAAGAACTTTTCATATGCAAATTTGTTTCTGAATGTATGCATAAAGGAGAACCTAAAATGTGATTTATTGTTAACTTAGATGATTGCATCTCATTCAAAATTGGGATTATGATTTTTCTCATCCTTTACATTACTTTTTGGATTGAAAACAAGTGACTAACAAAATTTGTTCTCATCTTGCTTCATAACAACTAGTCAAAAGATATAAATTTCAATTCAGCTGGTAAGCATCTCTTTAAAAGCACTGAAAAAACAGTGAAAATGATATAAAAGACAAAAATAAAACTTATCTTACTTATACTCAAGGACTAAAAGAATCATTCTATTAAATTTATAAAAAAACAAAACAAAAAAAACCAAACCATTATCACATGACCATCATCAAATAATTTTGGCCTGTAGAAATTGTTATCGCTCTTCAAGTATAAGAGTTTCCTGAGGGTACAATCTGGATGATTCAAGACTTTCGGATGCATCAAGTGTGGTGACCTGAAAGACAGAAATAATATTTTTCAGATAACTGACAGATATTTTAAGGTTTTAAGACCATCATAAATAGACTTGTTCATTTGCTTAAACAGTCAACGCAGCCTACGTACACTGAAAACCCAAAAAATATAAACCAAATAAATACTTAGGAAAGAGCCACCAATACAAAATTAAAACCCACCCACCTAAACATGAAAGTGAAAAAAAAAAGTATTGTAATGATGCTGCTCATCGGAAGTCCCAACAATAAACTTATCAACTCACCATGTTGAACAACACAATTAATAGTTCAAAATACATATGATATCAAAACCCTTTGCGATTCCTGTAAAGGTAGTAGAATTAAAATGTCTAAATATCTCATCTTAAAATAAAAAAGGATTATACAGGGAGAACTTATTGCCTTTATCAGTTTCTTGAAAAATTAAATGGACCAAAAAAATCACATCACTTCAAGGCAGGAATTTTTAGAAACAAAAAACAAATTCCCTGTTAACTAACTACTCACATCTCGTCTTGGATAAGTGCTTAAGACTTTGTAGTCTTCTGTGTGAAAGCCCTTAGAGATAAGGAAATTAAGCAGGTCTTTTACTGTGTCGTCAGCAGAAAACCTTCGTGTAAAAATATCGCCTCTAGGAGGTCGGAATCGTAGAGAGGAGATTCGGTCTGAACTGCCAGCAGGTGGCTCTGGTGGGACGGTTGTGGCTATGGATTGGCTGATTGCCTGCAATCATAAGGACAGGAATACAGAATACTTAAACAAATGTATATAATAATTCATATAAACCTTCACCTGCCAGTCTATACATAAATATCTTAGATCTATTGGTCTATTAACCCTTTCACAGCGAGGTCTGATTCTAACCTAACTGAAATTTGCAAAATCTTGAAAATGTATGTGTTCTTATACAAGATAAATCAGATTTCAGTGAAATGATATATGCCATATTTTGGCATATGTCAGTTCACTGAAATATGATTTATCTAGTATAAGAATAGGCAAGTCTTGAACATTTTGGTGTCTTTAGCAGTGAAAGGGTTAAGAAAAAATAAACTCCCATTTCTATGAGAAAAAGCAACTGAAGATAAATATTGCTTCAAATAAGTAATTCAGTTATTGTTTTGTCTGTCATACTAAGAATCAATTTGAATTTGCCCGGTAAAATAACTTGAACATTTTTTTTTCAATATAATTATTCATAATACGCCTTTTCATAAAAAAAGAACACCAAAAAACTTTTCAGAAATGTTGCAATATTTAATTTCTAAACTTGACTTTGTCAGTGACTTACTTCTTTGATTAATTCCGCTTCCTTCTTCTTATCTTCTTCCTTCTTCTGTTCTTCCATTTCTCTTTCCATCTCTTCTCTGCGCTTGTCTTGCTCTACTTTTAAAACTTCAGCCTGCAGTGACAAAAATGATTTGAAGATACTAGTATTCTCTATGACACCCTCAATAATACAGGTTTTCTTATTTTGTTGAAAAACAGCAAGCCTATATAAAACCACAGCATGCTTTTCCATGAAATGAACATCGAAACACTGAATTCTTGAAAATGAAGTCCTTTCAAATATCTTCAAAGTTGATTGAAAGATTTGCTTGAAAAATCATTCTTTGCTGGGTTTTTTCTCCATAATGCAGTTTTACTTGATGATCTGCACATCAAACGTTCTGGTTAACTTTGAAATACAATACCATGCAGGCTGAAAATAATTTCACTGGCAAGTAACTAAGATTTCAAGAGACCACCTTCATACTGTTCCTTCCTCAGGCATATTTGAAACTGAAATTTTCAGTTAAGGTATTACAGGCTGAAAATATCATCAATTAGAAAAAAAAAACCCAGAAAACAACATTCCTCACAAAAGAGAATTCTAATTCCTATAAAATTGTTCTTGTTTTGAAGATAAAATGAACGCAACATAGATCAAATCAGATCGAGATACCATGATCAGTCATTGAAAATGCTAACATAAAGGGCTTTAATAATGCTCTTCAATCAGGACAAAGGTGAATTGAAAACGATAGGTGGAGATGTGCTGAACGAAGTCGAGGACTTTGGATATTTGGGAGCATGGGTAAATACCACCTCAAAGGATATAAAAAACAAAATTGGAATGGCATGGACAGCACTATCCAAACTAGACAAAATTTGGGGATCAGCATTCAAAGAGGAATTGAGGATATAGTTTTTTAAGAGCTACAGTAGAAACTGTTCTCTTATATGGTGGAGATATTGAGGATATAGTTTTTTAAGAGCTACAGTAGAAACTGTTCTCTTATATGGATCAGAAATGTGGACACTAACAAAGGCAGCAAGCATGAAGCTAGACGGCGCCTACACAAAAATGCTTAGAGTAATTAAAAGAGTAACATGGCAGGACAAGCTCCCAAACAAAGCCCTATACGGTCAACTGCCAAGCATCACAACCATAATAAAAGAAAAGATTCAGCGGTCACTGCTATAGAAACAAGAATGAAATCGCACCGGAATTGATCCTATGGGAACCAAAACATGGGAAGAGAAGTGTGAGTAGACAGCAATGAACATATGTTGACCAACTTGAAAAGGACACAGGAATACCACTGGAAAATAGTGCTAGTGAAATGGAGGAGAGAGAAAGATGGATGAAGATAGTCATAGCAAATGTTTGACTGCGATCGTATAAGTGTAGTGAGTGAATAAGAAATCCCAGAGTATTATTCATACCTTCTTGCGATCTGTTGCTAATGATTCTCTGTAAGCTGCATCCTGCTCTTGTTTGATAAGTTCTCTTGCATCTCTTTCCATCTGTTTCAAGTAAATAAGTGATCTCTTATTATGAACTTTTAAGAAGAAAAAAAAATTCCTTGAGATAAACTACAATTTGAACACGAGATTTATTTTTTTACTTAATTGAAAAAAAATGCAGTCATTGTCACCTAAACATAGAACAAAAACGGCAATTGACAAAGATATGGAAAAAACAATTTCACCTCCTCTGCTACATCTGATTGTCTTTGCCTTTGGAAGACTTCTTCTGCATGAATAAGTCTTGTCATCATCTCATCTAAGGTTATGTGACCTATAAGTTTTGGAATGAATCGTGGAATTACATCACAAACAAAGATGTTATAGAAGAAATAATAAATCAGTAAGACAATGCATAGGATTAAAAATGAAGTAGTAGTTGAGGGGGAAAATGATGAAAAAAAAAGCAACAATGTGTACTCCACAGATTCGTCCGTTAAGAAATCAGTGTTTAAGTTAATTCTGTACATAATAAGATATTCTATTCTATAACAAATACTTATCTAGCTTTGAATAAACATCTAAGAGAAGTCAGGAAAAAAAGAACAACAATTGATATTTGACATATTACAAAAGGGATTTTGGTAAACCAACAACTACAAGCAAGTAACTTCCACCCTTTGAGAAATTATAACAGTTTATAGTGACTTGAAATCATGGTTTAAAAAAAAGAGTTTCAGTGGTTACCTTGTATAACATCAATAACTTCATTTGTGGCCTTGGAGCGAGATATAAGCAATAATGAAGGTAGCTGCTCAGTTTTATACACTCTCATTTGATTAGCTGCAAGGCTTCCAAAATGTCGAGTGGCACATTGTAAAAGCCTGAAATAAACAAGCCCAAACGGTTTCAACCACAAATCAAGCATCACAAAATCATTACATGAACACAAAAAGTTTCAAAATACAAAATGGTGCTGACTTGAATACTAAGCAAATATGATGATAGCAATTATTAAAAATCCTTCTTAATTTCTCTCCTTACATGATGTGAAGCCAAGCAGGACAAATATTTACACAAGTGTAATATAATGAGAGGATATATTTCATGGTGATAGAAATACAAGCAAACCTTGTGGTATTGGCAGGAAATGTAAGATCCCAGGCCCAAGTGGTGAAATGATTACTCAAATAGTTGACGATGACTTCAGCACACATCAGTTGAGAACAGAAAACATTGGCAAACACACTGTTGTCATGATGGAGGTATATGGCTAATAATTTGCGCTAGACATGGGAGTAAAAAGAAAAGAAAAATAAATAAATAAATAGAATAATATGATTTCATTTATCAGTTATCAAAACTTCATCCATTATTTTCTAGAGATGGAAACCTTTATATTTCGTTAGTAACAATTGTGTTTTATTTATTCAAGTAATTAGGAACACTATGGCTAAAAAATAGGATAATTAAATCTTTTCTTGCATTACAGAAATGCCACAAAAGTTGGCCTAATGGATTATAATTCATACTGTGTGCACAACTGAATAGTTTTGTTTGTTTAAATTTCAAGAAAATCTCTATATTTTCACCTTCAGTGTCACAGCTTATTTTTTTCTTCAACATCCACCTCAACAGATTATAAATATAAACTTTATATTTCAGACATAACTATTATAATTACTTACTTCTGTAGCTTTCACAGCTAATGATTGTTGTATTGCATCATCCAAGCTACCGATGAAAAAGTGGGGGTGGCATTCTCCATACCTAATCATTGAAAAATAAAAACAATCAATTTCTCAATCAAAATAGTTTTTAAAAAAAACAAGCAGAAATGAAGAGACCCACACATGGGCGCTTATATGACCATAGCAGTTGCAAGCACCCTAAAACGCTTAATAAACAAATAAACCAAGACCCACACGTGTGTGTATTCATATTTCCAATTTCATGCTCCTCACAGATGACTTTGAGGGTCAGAAGAAGCTCTATCAACCTGTCTCTGACTCCAAAATCAACTGTGGTCTAGCTTTGAGCAGCTGGCCATTGTAATGGGGATAGTGACAGCAGTTGGCCAGATGCAAACATTTCTTCAACTTTGCTGAGAGGTAGAGGTGTAAAGGGTCGGTGAAATCAATAACTTTGGTTGGAATATTCTGGAAAATTATGATGTGTTCAACATCCTAGTGTTTCCAGAATTAATTAGAGGGTAGGAGTATTTCTTGATACTTCAGATTTTCAACTCGTTCCCTATCAGTAGCCAATGAAGGGAAGTTGGCATGTGAGTGGACACATGCAGCATCAAACCAACTTGTGATTGCTACTCACTTCTTATCATTCGCATGTCCGCAAACAAAATTTTATACCAGTGTAACTACAAATGAAAAGACGTTTGGTTAGCTTAGATATCCTGGCAAGTGAGGGGGTAAAAAAACATGGTAATTGTGGTAAAAGTATCCAACTGAATATCCAGACTAGACTATCTAGCTGTTCAACAGCTTATGTACATTTTTGGAGAGGAAAAAAAAACATTTATAAAATAAGGCCACATATGGATCAGATAATGAGTTCTCACACTCTGTCAATTACTTCAGTTTTAGACTCTCAGAGGTCCGGACATACTTATCATCATTTCACAGTAGCAATCACACTGAAAATCATAAGTATATATACCACACACAAACATGATAGCATATTTCATATTTCCAATAAATTTGCATATATCACCAATTTGTTAAGTTAAATCACTACCTAATTACAAGTAACAAATATTGAATGCACCTTTCATTTTTGTATATAACTAGCATATTAAAGTAATGACAAGATGCATTAACGTTGAGCAGCATTCAACAAATTTACTATTTCATAATTATTTCACCTTCACAGTTTATTATCTCCCTTTACACTAACAAAAATAATTGGCTGATCTCCCTTTTGCACAATTCAGATTGATTTTATAAAGGGGAGTAATCCTTACATTCCCTTTTTCTTCTGCTTGAGGAAATAAACTGATATCTTCCAATCATCTCTTTCCTCTGTTTTATCTCTACCTTTTCTTTGTCTCTCCTCTTCCCTACTCTATGTGTTCGGATCATCTCAATATGCAGCCTTTGCTCTGAATTTCAATTTTTATCCTTCATTTGTTGACAAATAAGTTCCTTTTTATATTTCAAAATGTTGGTATTTTCTAAGTAAAAACATTCTTCGTAAATATCAATGGATAAATTTGCTCAATTTGTATTCTTTTCCTTTGGTTAATCTATGAATGAAATATTATTGCTAATACATTTGACTTTAAAATCCTTATTTTGGGTATTGCAATTGTGTTAGTAATTTTTCCAAACATCTATTACTTAGGAGAGTGGAGTGAGCCCTTTGGTTTTACCTTTTTATGTCATATGTTGGATCTGGGTGTTCTGCTATTAGCCCTACAGTAGCTCAATCTGTTACAAATTTCTATGGTACTCCAGTAATCAAAACAATTTTAAGCTAATAATTGAATTAGTATGTTTTGTTCACACTAATACTAGACTCACCTGTTGGCAAATTCTCTTGAAAAATATTCTAGAGCCTCCCTATCGTCTGTTACACCATCAGGCACTTATAAAGACAAAAGAGAAACAAAACTGACACTCGGCATAATACATTCCATTTTGGACAAACATCTTCATAGTGCCTGCCTTCAAACAAATATCCAATAAAAATGGCTGATTTCATAAGTTCTACACATTCTTATAACATTTATGAAGACAATGATTTTGTCAAAATGGATGGAAACAAACACTATTTGATAAAACAAATAATCACAAATTTGTATTTGTACATTCAGTACACCAATAAAAATATAATTCAGCTCCAATGACATAGAATTAAGAGCATAACTCTCTTTGTTCTATTAGGATAATGGTAAAGCATAAAGCAAGTATTCAGATTCATTGAACACAAGGAGTGTGTAGGATAATGGACAGTGCCAATAAGAAAAAAATTGGAAAGAGAGCAGAAGGATAATTAGAAAAGGTAAAAAGGAGAAAAGTGATCCAAGGACAACTCAAACCAAGGACCTGCCATAGCACCCATCATCTGGCCACAAGCACATTGGTTCGATTTCTTATCTCCACTGCCCACTATCCTATATCTGACTTGTTATCTTTATTGTGTTTTGGGTTGCTAGTTCAGTCACGGTAGGTAGGGATTCAACGAAACAGCCAGTGTGTTTCATCATATTTCCTCTAAATTTCCTATACTTAGTTGTTCCAAACTATTGTGGTTTTAATTCCTTCTAAATTGCAAAAGCTGGTTAGTATAAAAGTAATAAGAATAAACAAAAAAGGCTCTGACTCAGAAAGAGAAAAAAGAAGAGAGATTTGCTGACTTCATGATATAAGTTTTCGGCAATGTTAACAGCATTGTTTGATCTGAGAGTAAAAAAGCCCTGACACGATGACTCACTCAGTGGTTGTGGAGATCTGTAGGCTGGAGGCTCATCCTGACCAAAAAGATCCTCATCCATAGATGTGTTTTCCATAGCACCATCATCATCATCACTGTCATTATCTATGTCCATGTCCTGAGTAAGAAAAATTAAAGGTCAAGCTTGAATATGAAAAAGTGAAATAATACTTTACACTAGTATTTTAACTAACTGAACACAGTCATGACATTTCCATGGTTTGTGCCTGCATGTCTTATTACAAAAGGAAAAAAGATTACAACAATGTTATCATATAGAAGCACAGGGTAATGCTAGAAATATTTCAGAAATAAAAAAAACAATTTAGAAGCCTCTTGGAATGACCAACAATAGTAATAGAAGTAGTAGTCGTAGTAATGGTAATAGTAGTAACAGTAGTAGTAGTAATGGGAACAGCGGAAGACGTAAAACTAAAAGTAGTGACAAAATTAGAATGATAGCTTTAAAACATGACAATCCTACCATAGATATCATTACTACAACTAAATTTGTTTCTTTGTTTATTGAGAGTTTTAGGGCGCTTGCAACTGCTATGGTCAAACAACTAAATCTTCTCAAGAGATAATCTAATTTTTTTTTCAAAAAGGATCATAGAAATGATAGATCTAATAATGACAGGAGACAAAGCAAAGATTGGCAAAGTGACTCAATATGAGGGTGACAGTGGCAATGAAAACAATAAAGGGCAGTAGAGTATTGAAAAAACATAATCACCAATGCTGCAAAGCAGGGCACTGGATAATTTTGATCAAACATGACATAAAAACAATACAAGAGAGTATTAACGTAGTCATTGTATCACCATAAACATGCAATGAAAGGTATGCTCCACACACAATTTATTGCACCCCTACCACAAAAGAACAATCAGAAATGAAAAAACAAACAACCGAACATGCAAAAGATGAAATAAAAAGCCACACACTCATTTTTAAGGCTAATGTTGTTGATTTGTTATGAATGCTTTATGAAAACATATTTGGCAACAATGAAAAGTGTGACAATATCCCCCATTGACCTTTTAAACGAAGGAGTGGTTTACAAAATGAAGTGTTTCCTTCATCAACCTGTGATTGGCTTAGACTAGGGATGCCACTTATTAATTTTCAAGAAGCCTGAAAATAAGAAGCCTAAATGACATAACAAACTAATTTTGGTAAAACAATACAGAAATTAGTTAATGAGCCACATGTCACCTGAGTTCTTTACTTCATATGGGGGTGCAATAATTTGTTTTTCCTTGTATAGAAAATGACAAATACAACTTACTTCACTTTCATTTGTCTTGGAAGAAGTAGACGGAGATTCAGATTTTGATACTTCAAATTCATGTGATGGATAATTCAAGCCACAAGTGAACAATTTGTCCTATGAAATATACAAGTTTTAAAGAAAATTAGTTCTAGATAATGGTCATGTCATTTGAATCTTTGTAGGTTTGACAAGAAACTCATATTAAATTTACTATTTAGTCTGCAGTGTAGGCATATATAAGAGAGATCTTGTGTAGATTAATTCAAGGAAAAAAAAAAAGTTTTTTTAGACATGGTCCCAATTATTAATTTTTTTTAATGAATTCTTGAAAATTATTAATAATACTTAAGATTGGCTGATATATTGTGTGGAAAAAGTCTAAGGTCCAATGGGTAAAGAGGAACAATATATTTTTGCTGCAGTCATTTAAATATTTTAAAGGTTTCTTTAACAAGAGGGCCAAAAGGCTCTGAAGGACTTACTTTTAAAAAGAGGCATATTATGACAAAATTCATATGCCTTATTAGATCAAGGAACAAATGGAAAAATTATTGTTCTCAAAACTTCTTAATCTTCTTGGTAACAACACTAATCAGTCACAATACTCTGTGATTCAAGCCATAACGATTGTTTGTCTCAACAACAATAGAAAAAAACAGCAACAAATATTCTTTCAGTTACCTGATCTGAAACTGCTTTAGGCCATCCAGCCCATCTTTGCAATCTTGATGGAACATCTGTAAGAACACTTACACTGTGTTTCACCTGAGGTGGGATAAAAATAACACAGGAAAGATAACAATTGAGGGGAAAAAAGATAAAAAAATAAAGTTATAAAAGAGATTCATAAATTGTAGCATAAATCAAGATTTGAAAAGCCGCACAACTAGCTAAGAACTACTTTTAACATATAATATATATACTTAGCTATATCTAAAGGTACAGAATAGCATAGTCTATTTTTTTTAATAGATTAAAAAATAATCATTCCAGAGAAACACAGTGTAGTTGAAAGACAAGAACTGTGTTTAGGTGAGAGATCCTCTCAACACCCACATTGTTTATTTTCTACTCTATTAAGAATTAACCTTTGAAAAAAACCCAAAGCAAACTCACTTCACAAATGCTTTTGTTAGAATCAAAAGGGATATTGAATTGTCTGCATCTTGAACCATCTTTAAAGGATATCTTTAACATGTATTCTTTTTCATCCTCCAGCCCTTGTGAGGTTCTGTCAAAACAAAAAATATTCAAAGATTTCAGAACGGAATGTGATAAAAATATAAAGAAAAACAATAACACGATAAGGATAAAAAGTATAACACTTACATATCAATGACTAAGCAATACAAATAGTTTGCTTCATATAAAAACTGACAGCCATATTTGAGTAAAGCTGATAAAGCAATAGAAAAAAAATCAATCAATAAGTTTCTAATAGACACAGAATTACAATCACACGAAAGCTGCTTTATAAAAAACAAATACATGGAAGAGGTTACAGAACCAATGACAGACTTGTTAACACCCTTAAACAATTCTTTGAATTTTGCTCAAGACCTCAAATAAAATCTTTAGTTGCTGTTGGCAGATGTAAATGAAATACAAAAAGAGACAGTACCAACAATAGTCTCCTTGTCCCATACAAGACAGCTTTATCTTTCCAAATAAAATCCTTGATAACAAATATTTCAAGGATTTAAATTTTTAGTAGTCTAATCTATAGCTCATATTTTTAAACCAACCCCTGAACAAAAAAGGATCTAGTGAACTAGTAGTAGGGGATATCAACTTCATAGAATTAAAAACTTATTACAAGTTTCAGCAAACAATGCAAGCATGAACAGAAAACTGGCACAAAAAAAAACAAGATTTGCAAAAGAATGTGACAAAATCCTATAGAATACTGTGTGTCTTGTATAAAGGTACTCTAGAGAGGCTGTGTGTGTTTTCTTGGTTGAGCATCTGACCGTGACCAACACAAGATAACCTAAATTACATCTTTTTATGTTATGACTGTGACAGCTCGTGAGACAAGAGAGACCTGCCTTCTCAAACTTCCTGCCAACAGATAAACCGTTTAAAACCAGTAATTGCCTGACAGAATACAGATCTGAATTAACATGATAATGATATGACATATTGAAGGTTAAACTGTCAATTCCAGTATACTGGTTGGTTAAGAGTGAATATATTGCACTGGATGAAACAACTTGACATTCAAATCGTATATCTGATTACATTTTTGCATGTGACACTCATTGCATATTTCAATTACACCACTCACCCTTCACTTTCATGATTATCAACTTTATTCAAAGTTGGGTTTTGGATTTGTGGAGTTAAGAGGTAGAGGGAATTTTCTCTTGGAAGATGTAAATCTCTAAGAGGTGTCTGTTATAGGATGAAAAAAAGAGAAGAAAAGATTTAACCACAACATAATAAATTTTAGTTTGTTGACAGATCATAACGGCAAATAACTATTTTATGGAAATACTGCATAAAATGATATTCATCCAACCTATGAAAAAATAATTTTAAAAAATGAGTAATAATAATATTACTTACAGAGTCATCCACTTTACGTTTGACAAGACCCTTCAACTCCTGTTTGTCCCTTGGTATCCCCAGCTCTTCTTCTAAGACTTCTTTGATTTTACCTGAAATAAAAACAGTTAAGCTAACATGAACAATTTAAAAAATATAAAGACAATCAAAGCTTAATAAACATTTCTTTTCCTTTAGAGCCACTTAGATATTTAAACTTTTTCCACAACAGATGAAACAGCATTACTCTCAACTCTATACTATTATATTGATTTAAACTCACTGAACCCTATATTTTTATTTTCCTGTTGGGAACTCCCCAGGCTAAATACAACAAGTAAAAAAATTGTTTGATGGCTAAATGGTTAGCAAATCTCATCACTAAAATCAACTATATGGCCTGAACCCATTTAAATAAAAATAACTGTGGTCAGTGACTGCAACTAATGACAATACAGCTGATGGCAAAGAGCAATTTTTCACACAATTTACAAGCATTTTCTTATTTTCAAAAGTTAGTTATCAATTATATAACATGAACATTCCATTATGCAGCAAAGGTCTATTCAAGATATATATACCATATAATTGTACACAATTTTTTAAAGTAACAAGCACAATGACAAAATTTGTTCATTATAATACGGGCAAGAAGGACAAACTTAAAAAACTAAATATGGTTTTGTAAATTCATGTTCAAGAGAGCATACTATACATTGATTCTAAAAAAAGAAATTGAACTTACCTACAGTTTCACTGTCTGGCAAAACCACAACTGTATTACTATCCCTGTACTCAACATTGAAATTAACTTTTCGACTAGAGAAATTGAGAGGAGATGTACTATATGAGGGTCCTGAAGCAACTTCAGATGCTCCATGATCTGATGGTCTACCAGTAAAAGAATCAACTGCTGAAGAGCTTGAGGAGCCCATAGGATTAATGTCACAAAATCCATCAGGTTCAAGGCTTGCAGGAGAAGGTCCTACATCACCTCCGAGACTTCCACTTCCTTCTGTTGGGCCGAATCCCATGACATTGTTGACAGCTCTCTTTGAGGAAAAAAACCATGAATAATTGAATATATGTCCATAAAAATAAAACTATGCTTTTCATAGAGGGGAAAAAAATAAATTTAATTCTGAAGAGACCAAAAGACTTAAGAACAACAAGTGATAAATATGGAAAAAAAAAAGAACATAGAAAACCGAGTAAAATCATTTTGTCAATAAATGAAAAGAATGTAAATACAAGTAAAAACAAACATTTTACAAAAGGTTGATCAGGAGCCATTCTTGAAAAAAGTATTTTCAAGCTAAAAAAAAATAATCTAAAATCATGTATGGCGCTGGAGATTAATAATATAGAATTTTTCTCAGGAAGTAATTTGAAAAACAAGGAGAGCATTTTCATAGGTTTTTTTGTGTGCAAATTTTCATGGGCTGGATAAAAAAATACCACATAATGATCTTTTCTAACACAGGAGACTTTAACTTTACCTCCAAATTCCAATCATGCTGCACAAGGATGTTGGTGCAAAGATCAAAATCATCAATTCCTGTTACTGCCTGGAAAACAACAAAACAAAACAGATGAAAGAAAACTTTATCAACTGAGAAAAAAAACAAAAACCTCGGAGAACATGGACCCTGAACCAAAGTTGTGTAAGATAGCTTCCACACTCACTTAACAAAATCCTCACAGCCATTCTATCAAATAAGTGACATGACCGGGCAATGATTACTAGGTACCTTTATGTTTTAAATAGTAATAGAGTGAAAGCATACAACATTATTTGTCATTAAATTTGTTAGTGTTGGAATGTGGTAATTGTTAGCTAGTCTACAATGCATGTTATACTAGTCTGAGCCTTAGGGACTTTTAATCAATTTTTACAAAGAATTGACTGTCATGATCTTACTGTTATGTCAACAGGTTGGTATTATTTAACATAAAGAGAGAGCACTTCCTGTGAGTGATTGGTAGTAAACCTGCATCTGGCAGTTAAGTGTACAAATCATTTTATTAAGTAGAATTAGAATGTCCCTTGACCCACATGTAGGTACCTAAAAGATGTCACAACCTTGCAATAGTAGATAACTACCCTTTGTTCAGATTATAGAATTAAGAGCCAAAAAAGGTAAACAAAAAATGACAGAAAAAAACAAAACAGAAGTCATATTTTTGAGAACATGAATGAATGTGTTTTTACAATTTTAGTACAAAATATAAACAAAATTAAAAGACAGATGATATTTGAATACATATCACAATAATTTTAATTTATTGCACACATACTTCGTCCCACAATCTCATCCATACTCAATGCCCTCAAGCTTTCACACACTCTACATGGAACCAACAATTAAAAGAGTACCCAGTATATTCTAATTGTGAGAGATATATGGAAATCAATATGAGGATGCTATTCTGAGAAAGCTCTCAAGTTGACACCACCCTGTCCAGATTGAGGAAAAATGCACTGTGCCAATTATTTAAAAATGACATCATGTTCTATTTTATGAATCAAGAGAGCTATAGAAACATCTTATTACAAATTTTAACTTCTAAACTCACTTGCTTTATTTTTTAAAAATCCAATAAAGCTATTGATTTGAAATTTAGATATAATATTATTATTTGAACATAGAACTTTGCATAAAACAAAAAACATTTATTGAAAACATGTAAAGAAAGTATGTTGTGACATTTGGAAAATAAGAAAAATTTCGCTCTCCACAGAAATTCTGGAAATCATATATCGATGATAAAAAAAAAAAAAAAATGCCCAAAACCCTCTGTTTATGTTTTTTTTGTGTTTCATCAGCTAACTTGGCTGCAACATAGTTATTTTTGCAAGGCTTGCGTGGCAGGCTTTTTAAATGAAATGCCGTCACACAAAACAAGCGTGAGCTGGCGCAAGTGAGTTTAAGAAAAATTATAAGAAAATAAGATGGCAACGCAAAGCCAAAAATTAGATTCGGAGGCAACTTTGATGTGCTATAAACAAATAGTTAGGATTTTTATGGCTGAAAAATTGATGGAATCCAGACATATACGCTTCTGATTACACAAAAGAATTTAACCCCTCTGAAGCGATCGTGGTAAATCTACCAACTTCCAGTTGTTACATTGCCAGCGCAAGTAATGAATCTACACATTTTACAGAGTCACGCGCTTGTGCTAAATCTACACGACATAGATACAATTCATGAATGACTTATTTTCTACTATAAATGTAGTAATCACATGATAGGCAGTTCTTGAATCTGATTCGTCAATGGTTTAGCATCATTGTAGAACCGTTCCCACTGCCTTTTTTACTGCTTCTAGGTAAAATGACGTAGTCTGAAAGGTCGGCAGCCAGCGTCTCCCTATATAATACTACTTGAACTAATTACCAACGTGTGCGCGTGTGGTTAGACAAAAGAGTTAGATGGTGAGAACTAAAAACGTAGCTTATTATATCCATTTTTAATATGAAATATGACTGAGAATGTCAGAAAGTAGTGTAAAATATGCATAGTGTTTACAACTGTAAAACACCAATCGGCAATGGATACTGATAAAGACTGGACATGAGTGGACAGCTGACCTATCCTGATGACCACTTCCGGTGCCCTACTTCGAGTTACAGGGGTTAAGGATACTTATCGCACCTTAGCTTGGTTCTACCCATGAGAGGGAAGTGCTGACAAGTGGCACACATGCACTCTGAGGGGTAGGTAGGTAGGTAGGTAAATCAAGTCTATTTAGGACTGTTCCATGCATGATGACATGAATAATATTTAAAAAAATATCTAGAACAATTTTTTCCATGTTGATATCAACTCTGTAAACAGTGACAAGCACAAACAGACCTGATAATGAAGCTAACATTAGCCTTTACAAATGGACTTTTAACATAAGGTGGGCAGCAAAACAAAGGAGTTTTGACATGAATTATTATGAAACAAAACCAGGAGGAAATATAGTGTAACTTAAAGTATAAATTAATCCGATATTACAAAGCATGCTACAGATGGTTTTCTTTGATAAAAATATTGATGAGAAACAGCCCAAAATGATAGTTATATGACTCATGATAACAATGAAACAGCTGATTTTAATTTGGACTGTCTTGAACGTCAACAAGATGCCACAAAGGCTCATGATCATTCAAAATAAAAGATATCGGAGCTCGGCAATGCCAATAATATTCCCATAGTTTATAAAATGAAGTACTTTGACGCCTTAAAGTGATAATAAACACTTTGTGACAATATTTTGAGTGTAATTATTACCTGAAAGTCGATAAGTGTTTGGTCTCTGGATTCAGCCATTTTGTTGACTGAGAATATAAATAGTGAAACTGCGCATGAATGATAAAACAATTGAAGGGAGAGCACTCTAGTTTTAAAAGGAAAACAAATAATTTCTTTTCTGATCACTACAACTATTATCTTTAAAAATTGATTATTAAATTAATTTAGCTTTTACAGCAACACATCTGCCTTTTGTTGAAATAAACCTTTCTTAGATAGAGATGATAAGCTTGCGGAAAAAATATTTTGTACATTTTCTTATAACGATGTGACAATAAACGTGTGAATCTATTTTAATGTTTTATCATCTTCGCATCTTCGTTATAATAATCATCATTAAATTATTATTCTTACGGTATTATTGCTCTTATTATTGCTCTACTGATTGTTGTCCTAGATCTTCTTCTTCTTCTTTTCCCCCTTTTGCGTCTTCGTATCATCATTATTAGCATTTCTAGTGTTATTATTAGAAGTATTTTCTTCCATTTATTCCAATTCGGCAATGTGTCACAAATGCGCATCATTTCTGGTATTCGATGAATAACAGTCTATATCTATCTATGTCATCTAAACCACAACCACATAGGGAGACATTTTAGGATATTTATTGCACGTGTGTCTTTGGATATTTTTTTAAAATGTACGAGTTTTGATGAGTTTCATTTGTACGGAATTCTTCTTCTTGCATTATTTTTGGTCCTTGGGTTTCTTGGGATATCATTAATTTCCCCGCACGTGCACTATTTTACTTCCATCGCTTTGATCATTGGGCTAGTAAAAGGTACGGTAGTATAATATGTACCGCAGTCTATGTTCTCAGAATCCCTTGATTTAAATTAAAAGGCTGTTTTTGGCCTTTCTGTACAGTTTTCTTCTTATATCTGTGGTATTTTACAAGACAATTCAATGTTTGTCCCTCGATCCAAACGCAATAATTAGCAGTAGGTATTCAGTTGTTCTCCATCATTCCTTATTTCTGCCAGCGTGTCTTCATTTGAAATAGAGATAGATAGATAGTAGATAGATAGATAGATAGATAGATAGATAGACAGAAAGATAGATAGATAGACAAATAGATAGATAGATAAAAAAAATTAGAAGATTACAGGGCTGGAAGGTGTGTGTGTGTGTTTGTGTGTGTTTGTGTGTGTGAAAGAGTGTGAGAGAGAGAAAGAGGGAGAGAGAGAGAAAGAAAAAGAGGGATATATATATATAAATATATGCGGCTTGGCTCGCAGTCAAAGCGTGATGAAAGTTGAATGCGTACAATCGCTAATCTCATTAATTGTAACCTGGGATGAAGGGGAGATGTTATGGGAAAAACGGGATACATATTCATATATACAGCACGTGCATATTATTAATTCATTTTGTGAAACTGTGTGAACTATTTAATATTATTAACTCCATTAGTGATGGTGACTTCATCATCACGTTTTGAGAATAGTAATTTATTATAATATACACCCGAACCTTGCAAGTCTTTCGGAGCAATAGTGGGGTATTCAAGGATAGAGCAAGTGGCCAATTCCTTCGATTGCCTGAGCATAGTCAATCAAAAGACTGCTATTCTATCTATAAGGCTGCAGAAAGAATAGCCAACAATTATATTTTGGGCGGACATTTTTGTTTACACTAATGCTAAGCTACCGTGTTGTGGAAAACAAATCATGGCTCTTTTAGTTAGCACCAAGGACCAAGCCTCAATATAGTTTAGTTTTTGTAACCCTTCAGACATAGTCCTTTCCCCGGGGAAAATTGTTAATGAAAATGCCAAAAATTGTATTGAAAATTGCAAAAATTGCATGCAAAAAAGGTAAAATTTGCACACAAAATAATTGCAAAAATTGCAAATGTTTATTATATTGTTTTTTAACAAACAGCGCACAATGATTCAAAGTTTTTAACATTTCATTAATTAACCATGTAGCAAACCACTCATTCTCTGAATGGGAGGAAAAACAACAAACAATAGGGGGAAAATATAAAAAATTAGAATTAAGAATGTTAAATTAATGAAGACGTTACTTAGCATGTGTGTCACTGCGCCGCCTCCTGGTCGCAACAGAACGATTTCGAAATAAACTTACTTTAATGATACAGTTATTCCACGTGTGTTTTTATTGTCATTTATCATTGCTTTGAACATCTTTAAAACCTGTTCAAATACTCTCTCTCCTTTTTTATTTTAACAATTTTCATGATTTTCCCCGTCATTTCACAGCTTAGAAGATATTTTTTACCTTCGCATGTCTCAAAAAAGCTATTCTCTTTCTTCTAAATTCAAATCAAAGCACTGATTTGCCCATTAGATATATGATGTTTATGTCTTTAAAAGACAAAATTTAACAACAAAAAAACACATTCTGCATTTCTTAAAAAAACAACTTCACACTTTTGATTTAACTTTTTTCCTATAAATACTGCTGCTCTGAATACTGTTACTAATTTTAGCCTCTAAGACAGCTTGACCTGTGATCATCGCCGATGTCAAGAGAAGAAACACACAAATGATGGTGCAGAATGAGTGATTAGCATTAAAATCATATAATTGAAAGTGATTTTAAGGGTTTTAGGAGCTTCAACCACACTAATTTGACCTGGTCGAATAGAGCAGGCATATTTCAAAATCAGTCTGTGCAAACCAATACACCCCCACAGCCCCCTCCCCCACCCTTTAAATTTTTTTAAACGATGCATGTATCTAATATCTACCTAAATGTGGTGTTAAACGAAACCTGGATAATGTATTTACAGTTGCTAAATGCCTAGCTATAAAACTGAATTAAAATTTATTTGGGATCGATTTTTGAGGTGGGTCGGGAAAAACAGACTGAGACAGTCGAATAGATACGCAATCAAAGTTTCTTTCTTTCGATTGTGCGTAACATTT
>JAUEKZ010239097.1:8456-20594 GCA_031471865.1 Melibe leonina
GGAACACCTTCAGGCAAGGGGGTTGGTGGGATGTATAGGCAACTGGTGAGGGGAATATGGAACACCTTCAAACAAGGCGGTTGGTGGGATGTATAGGCAATTGGTGAGGGGGATATGGAACACCATCAGGCAAGGGGGTTGGTGGGATGTATAGACAATAAATGGGGAAGGAGGAATGTGGAATTAAAAGCGGCTAGTTTAGGTTCTATCCTTATTTATTTTAGTCTGAAAATGAAAGTAACGTGTTCAACACAGTTTTCAAGTCAACGGCTTTCAAATATGGGTGCATTTAGGCGCATTGAACTGACAGGTAGGAATTGATGGTGGACGCATTGAACAGCAAAGGGTTGATGGGAAGTATTTGCTGCTGAACAGGGGAGGTGTGTGTACGGCATGTGTTTAATTTAGAAGTATATCATCGTGTTCCCGTAAATTTTTGTGCTCATGGGTGGCAATTTGTGAGTGTGTGTGTGAGCATATGATTAATTTGTGTGTGTGTTTCCTTGTGCAGACTTTGTGGATCACAGCAATGGCAAATACTATGTGGGAGTCACTGCCATAGTCAAGGTCACTCTGAAGGTGAGTGGGAATAGTCGATGTGTCTGTGTGTGTTTGAGGAAAAAATGAATTAGGGCAGAGAAATGGTCGTGTTATATAATATTGTTTTGTTGGCTTGGTTGTTGTCAGCTGATTGCTCTTTTTAACACAATTTAACAAAGTCATATTTAAAGTTGAGCTCTCTAGATAAGTTATCATGCTGCCACACAGAGATAGCTCATTCGAATATCTCACCCAGTCACAGTATACTGACTCCGGGCTCTTACTGTTCCCTCAATGCAGAACGCTTGGTTGAACAACTACTAAAATGCTGATTAATTTTAGTGTCGACGGTATCACGCTGCCTAGATTTGAACCCCGACCTACCAGTTCCATGGAGGATGCTCAGGGCTGGTTGTTATATCTGTAAGTGTTGTTGTAAATGTGTTCTTTACAAGTTTGCTGTACTGTTGTATCCTCATGTGTATTTTACCATTTTCTCATCACAACTACTACATCTGTGGGTTCGGGTAAGTCATCTGCGATAGACCAACGTTCCTCACTCTCTTTCACAGTATGGTCTCGGTCTGATTTTAACCAAACTGAATATAAAATATGGAAAATCTTAAAAATGTATGCATTCTTATACCAGATAAACCGATTTCGGTGAACTGACATATGCCAAAAACCTGAATTTCTGGATTTTAGCATATGTCATTCCACTGAAATCTGATTTATCTGGTATAGGAATAGACAAATCTTGAAGTTAGGATGTATTTAATTTAGTTAGTAGTTCGATTTGAAATGATCTTAGCATTAAAAGGGGTAATGTGTTGCTTTACTTTATCTTTCTCTTCTCTCTCTAATCCAGAATGGTGTGCACCACGAGGGTGTGGGCTACGGTGTCAGCGAAGGCATGCGTTCCAAAGCTCTGTCTTTGGAGAAGGCACGTAAGGAGGCAGCCACCGACGCGCTCAAACGTGCTCTAAAGTAATTGCTTTATTTCATCAATATATACTTGAGCTTTTTTAATACTGTGCAATGTACACTAAACGTTCTCAAAGCACTTTACAAGGGGTCCCTGACCAACAGCAACACTCAATATACAGGGTAAGGTATGCAGCCTGTTAGGCGTTTGTACATTTATATTGGGAAAGGAAAATACTTTTTATGGCCAGGTACTCGTTTTATACCAAGGTACGGTTAGGAAATGTGACTTGTTTGGCTGATCTTTTATACACTGTAGATAATTCAGTATTGATATTTGGAAGTGATAGGGATTCTGGACTGAGAAAAAGCCAATCCGTTCTGTGGGGTTTCTAGCTTTGTCTAAGGTATGCTAAAATCCCAAATCGAGGTCGATTTGTATGTAATGACCCCGGATCTTTAAAAAATAAGAAAAGGGTGACAAAATCATAATAAATATGATATTTAAGCACCCCTACCCCTTCCAGAGTAACCCAAAAAGCTGGTAGTATTGTCATGGACCAGAAATCTGCTTTGCGTTTTGTCTTAGGTGTGTTGTAGTAGTATGTCATAACATAACAAAAGACATCTCCCTCTTTCTCTCTCTCTCCCTATCCCCCCTCCCTCCCTCTCTCTCTCTATCCCCTCCTCCGCACAACTACAGGTGTTTTGGCAACAGTTTGGGCAACTGTCTTGGTGACAAAGACTACCTCAAGAGTGTCAACAAGGCTCCTAGACCTGTGAGTTGGGCAAATAGTATAACAATAACACACAGCGTGGTGAATAGGCCAGTAGAGGGCAAGGACAAATCAAGACTAAAAAATCATTTTGACCCTAGGCTTTCATCAGGAGAAAACAAGAAGTTAACCCTTTCAATGCTAAGGACATCAAAACCTTCAAAATTTGCCAGTTCTTGTACCAGATAAATCAGATTTCAGGGAACTGTCATATGCCAAAAGCCTGAATTTGAATATGAATTCAATGTCAGTTCATTGAAATCTGATTTATCTGATATGAGAACTTGTACATTTTGAAGATTTTGCATATTTCTCTTCAGTTAGAATCGGACCTCGCTTTGAAAGGGTAAGTTTACATCACAAAATATCCAAGGCTGATTCGAAACTATGAGAGGCAGCAATACTTGTTGGTACTGTTACCAATCTGTAGATTTTTGTTTTTGTTTTTTTAGTTGTATGGTTTTTTGTTTTGTTTTCCATCTATTAGCTCTCTGTCAGGTTACTACAAATGGAACAATTTGGCATAATGTGATACGTCCCTGCAGCCAAACATAACCAATTAAAGAGTGAGGAAAAAAATATTTGAATCAAGACAAAAGCAAGTAGGTAGGTGATCAGCCCACTGTGCTGCCAATAAGTGTGTGTGTGTTATTCATGAACTCACACACAAAGTAGTTCATGGAGACTGAATCATTTCAGTGTAAAAAACTTGTTTCTGGTCTATGGTGATATTTTATTGATAGTAGTTATAGTTATAGTGATGATAATCATTGGCATGTATTTATTTTTTCACATTATCATTATTTAAAAAAAATTATTATTATTACTATTGTGAATGTTATGTGTTTAGTACAAGTAATTTTAGACTACTATAGTACCATATGGTATTAATTGATAATTGACCATCATCTGGAACCTTCTCTCCTTTGTCACTCCCTGTGTGTGTTGAGCATAGGCCATCAACAATCATCCTCCAATGATCCCAATCTCAAGCATCTCTCTTTATTTCATTCAACCCCCCCCCCCCCCCCAATATCTAGCCTCCCGTTGTCCTCAGTCTTGATGAGATGAAGCGGGAGACGGAGGACGCAACCGTCATGGCCGCCCGTACAGCGTGTGGAAGGAGGCGTGAGGCACGAAGCTGTCGGGCCAGGACAGAGACTCAGAGTGCCACTGCTACTATTGCTGCTACACGGGCCATTTCTGTTAAAGGTGTGTGTGCGTCCGTCTTGGCTGGTTTGTTTGTCTGCTCGGAACTGGGAGGTCTGGGGTTCGAATCTGTCGGCTGTGTCATACCCGAGTCGAGACGTTAAAACGATAGCATTTTAGCAGCTATCTTGCCAGATTTTTGGCGTTATGGGAACTGTGCCCAGTGTCAGTATACTGCGACTGGTTGATACCTTCTATATAAATTTCAGGCTTTTGGCATATGTCAGTCCAATGAAATTTTATATATTTGGTATCAGAATAGGCAAATATTAAAGACTTTGATGTATCTAGTTTGAGAGATAACCTTTGTATTGAAAGGGTTAAGCCTGAGCAGCCTGTATACTCTCTTGTCATGATGCACACACCAGTTTTGGGATGGCCTATGTTCTAGCACCATAAACCTTGATTGCCTGACTTTGCAGACTGCTGGTATTTGACTTTGGTTGGTGTCATGTATGTAGGGTATCGATTGGGAACATTACTCTTTTGTCTCTCCATCCGTGACACAGAGGAACGCCTGCCGTCAAATCCCAGCTGTCTACAGGGTGACACCGCTAAAACCAACGGTGACAGAAAGTCAGAGGAAGGCAGGGAAATTTTGGAGCAATGGTCTACTTCAGTAACATCGGAGGCGTGCACAGACGTCAGCACCACTGCATCAACCACTGCATCTTCCTCCGCTGTGTCTTTGACTGGTGACAGCAGTATGCCTCACCTCCCCAGGCGGAACAGTGCACCCGCTACCAGGTAAAAAGCTTGAGATTTTATATAATCTATATATATACATATATTGCGATAGTTATACACTAAACGAGCTCAAAGTGCTTTACAAGGTGTCCCATGCCAACAGCAACACTCAACATACACGACGAAATATGTTGCCTGGTTAGGCGCTTGTACAATTATAATTGGGCAGGTACAACAATGTTCATGGCCAGGTACTGAGAACTGTAAGTAAAGAGAGTTTTTCTAAGACTCAACTTTGCACCATCACATGACGGATTCAAACCAGGGACCTTTCAGTGACAAGCCTATCTTATCCACTAGGCCACAGGTCAACTTCTTTCTCTACCTTTTGATCGATGTAGCAGTAAAAAAATTCTGCATTGGAGCAGCATCCTGTCCAGAGGATGACAGATTACGTTGTAACTAATTATCTGCTTCCAGGGCTGTGACCAGCGGCACCTCGCCAGACCCAGACCAGGCCCGCAAGGACAGACTGCTCAAGGTGCAGGAGAAGAAGAAGGCTTTCCAGACCATGGCAGCACTCTCCACTGTCAAACAGGGTGTGTCTGTGTGTGTGTGATTTGTATGTGTGAGTGTATGTGTGTGTGTGATTTGTATGTGTGTGTGTGTGTGAGTGTATGTGTATGTGTGATTTGTATGTGTGTGTGTGATTTGTATATGGTGTGTGAGTGTATGTGTGTGTTTCAGTTTGTCCTGTAATTTGCAGGGTCTCTATAGATAGTGACTACATAGTACATATCCATGCTTCTCAATCAGTGACATCCTCCTCCTCAAGATCCAGTTCTTTCATGGCAGCATTCATCACATCCATCCATCTGTTTTAGTCTACCTCTTCTTTGCATGCCATCCTTTTCCATCCTTATCACTCTCTTTCCAACCTACCCTTCATCCCTCCATTTCACATGACCAAACCATTTCAACCGGTTGTCCCTTGTTATAAGTCTTATCAAAGGCAGTGAAGCTCTCTAGACATGTAAACGGGCTGCCACACACAAATAAACAGAGAACTTACTAAAATATCTTCCCCCCAGTCACAGTATAACAACACTGGGCCAATCAGTCTTAGCACTGTTCCCATTACGAGTGAGCGGCTAAAATGTTGTTTTAACGTCTTAGGTCTGAGGCGGCTGGGATTCGAACTCCCGTCCTACTAGTTCCAAGACTCATGCTCTACTATTTGAGCTACGGAGTCGGCACTTAATTATTTCATGTGTGTATCTGTGTGTCCTTGCAGAGCCAGACAGAAGCCCTGGTCACATGACGGCAGCGCCCCCTGGTGCAGAAATACTCCTGGATGAGGACAACTTTGGTAAGAGTGGTGTAATTTTGGTTGGTTGGTTGGATGGATGGTGGGTTGGTTGGTTGGATGGATTGATGGTGGGTTGGTTGGTTGGATGGATGGATGGTGGGTTGGTTGGATGGATGGTGGGTTGGTTGGTTGGATGGATGGATGGTTGGTTGGATGGTGGGTTGGTTGGTTGGATGCATGGATGGTGGGTTGGTTGGATGGGTGGTGGGTTGGTTGGTTGGATGGATGGATGGTGGGTTGGTTGGTTGGTTGTTTGGATGGATGGTGGGTTGGTTGGTTGGATGGATGGATGGTGGGTTGGTTGGTTGGATGGTGGGTTGGTTGGTTGGCTCTATGTATGGATGGTGGGTTGGTTGGTTGGATAGATGGTGGGTTGGTTGGTTGGATGGACGGTGGGTTGGTTGGTTGGTTGGTTGGATAGATGAATGGTGGGTTGGCTGGTTGTAAGAATACCAACAGAGCGCACACTTCCAGTTTTGTCTCTCACTCCAATGGCTCTATAGTTCAAAAGAGTGTCCCACCTTGAGACTGATGGGCCTTTGGTTGAAAGATGGGGTATGTGTTACCAAAGACACTCAAATCTGCATTTTAGCAGCTGTCCTACCAGGCACTTGGCAGTATGGGATCAGGGCTAAGACGACTGTTTGGGCCCTTGTAACTGCATGTGATAGTCGAGTCAGCCTTCTGTGGCAGTGTATTAATTTGTACAGAGAGGTCCTTCTTTAAATGCGTTAAAAACAGGTGTTAAACAACAACCAACCAACTCTCTATGTCACTCTCTTTTTCTTTCTCTCTCTCTCTCTCTCTTTCTCTCTCTCTCTCTTTCTCTCTCCCTAAGTAGTAGACGGAACTATTCTCTGACTCTAAATATTTCAACCTCTACTTCATTCAACTAGACAGACAATGATAAACAAGTAAGACTATTTATTGAAACGCATGTTGTCCTGTTTGTGGTGTCGTGTGTGTTGACAGAGGAGCAGGAGATCTGGTCCCAGATGGTGCGCACCACAGCAGACCTGGAGGCGATGCAGAACTTGGGGACGACTGGTGGACAATC
This sequence comes from Melibe leonina, assembly GCA_031471865.1. NCBI lineage: Eukaryota > Metazoa > Mollusca > Gastropoda > Nudibranchia > Dendronotidae > Melibe > Melibe leonina. The sequence continues at coordinate 15,019 of JAUEKZ010239097.1, forward strand.
GATGGATGCCACTGGACATGGCATGGACGCTACGGGAACAAGGGCTATAGGTATGGCACACATGGTGGACACGGCTGGGAAGGAGGCTGCTACCGGTCAGGGAGTGGACACAACGAGTACTAGTGGACACAAGGCTCCTGGTGGAAGTGAACAGCAAGGGAAGACGGGTTCTGTCTCTGGCTCAACAACGTCGGGGTCACTGGTCAGGACTAGACAGCAGGAGTCTTACGATGCAGGTACGGGGAGGGGTGGGTGTATGTGTGTGTGTGTTTGTGTAGGTGCAGTTTGTATGTGTGTGTGTGTGTGTGTGTATGAGATTTGTGTAGGTGCTGTGTGTCTGTGTGTGTGGGGGGAGAGATTTGTATGTGTGTATGTGTGAGATTTGTGTAGGTGCAGTGTGTATGCATGTGTGGCAGCTTGTTAACTTATCTACCTTCATTGTGTTTAAAAGAGCATCAAACAAGCAACAGCCAACCAACCAACAAAACGCAGTGTGCAAATCTGACAAATTTCAAAATAAAAAGAAAAAAAGCTTGAGCTTTAAAAAATGTAATATCCACTGAACATGCTCAAAGTCAAAGTGCTTTACAAGGGATCCCTGGCCAACATCAATACTCAACATACAGGACGAGACATACACTGGCTCGTAAGTAGCTTGTACATTAGACAGGCAGGCACAACACATAGACTCGGAATACAAAATACAATTTCGTGTTGTGAATGGAAACATTGAAATGTTTACGATTTTGCTGTACAGTATTTTTATTATTCTTTTGTTGTTTATTCAAGCAGTTATGGTACATAAATAAATCAAATTCCACAAAATCGGAAGCCTTGAACAGTAACAAGATACATACCTAGATATTGATTATTCCTATGGTAATCACAGCAAAGGCAGCAAATATTACTTCACACTTTACATTGTTACTCATTGTAAATTTGAAATTTATAATGGTTGATGATATAAGTAAAAAGTTTGAAGCGCGTTGAGCACAAATCGTGGATATCAGGGCTATAGAAACCTCCACTTTAACTTAAAAAAAAAATCCTTCATGTAGACTAAGTACAGTATATTTTAGATATGTCAATGTCCAAGGACTCAGAGAAAGAAAAATTGCTGTATTTGAAAATCAACTTAAGAGGAGAGGACTGTATTTTTAGGAGGAAGATTAAAGATTGACTCAGGTTAAAAAAAAAATCGACTTAAGTAACATCGATGAATCCAGAGTCCACTGTAATTACTGTAATAATAAGTGCTATGGACACAGTGTAGACCCATTGCCTTTGATGTACGGCATTATCACAACATGCCAGCAACCATCAGTGGGTCATTCTCTTCTAGATCACTCCACCCACAAAGGGGAGGAAAAAAAATAAGCATATATATATCAGTGATGATAATCTTCCGCCACTTTTTATGATGTTTTCTCCTCTTTACCTCTTATAATTTGGTTCTTTTGTTTTTTCTTCATTGTCTCTATAAATCTGGATATTTTCCTCCTTTTTGGTCTTTTCGTGTTATCATCACTGCATATAAACAAGACAGAACCAAACAAACAATTTTGTTGTTGTTGTCTCCCCAGCTGCCAAGAAGCGACGAGTGGCAGGGTCAGTGTCGTCTGTGACGTCGGTGTCGTCAGCCAGTGGTGGCACCTTGGGGCCTCGAAGATGAAGGAGGCATGACGGGGAGGCTGTGGGTTAGTGCTGGGCCGATTCCATGAATTTGGAATCGAGTCGATACCAAGCAATTTTGTCTAGGTATCGATTCGATTCTGAGTACTTGTGTTTAAACATTAAACAAAGAACAATGCTCGCATTCTACTTTCAGTTTGCCATACATATTATAGCCATATTATTTTTAAATGGTACACCACACTGTACTGTAACACATGTGTAATTTAATGTTGAATATGTTTTTTTTTAAATTTTTTATTACTTGACTTCAATAATCTTGAATTTTGAATCAAAAAGCACCAAAAATTCAGAAGAAAAAAGCAATTTGTTTAGAAATCATAATGTATGGATCTTTTCGAAAAAGAATCGATTTGATTCTGATACCTCGAAGTACTCGGGTATCGAGTACCTATTATCGACATCGACCCAGCACAACTATGGGTGGTTTGTGTGGCCTGTCTGTCTGTGCGAGACTTAACCCTTTCATAGCGGGGTCTGATTCTAACTGAACTGCTATGGTATACAAATTCTTCAAAATTTACATATTCTTATACCAGATAGAGCAGCTTTTGGTGAACTGACATATGCCAAAAGCCATGACTGGATGTGTTGCAGTTTGTTTTTGGAACAAAGACACTGCTGTATAGAGGGCCAGGTGCCCAATTTTACTGCTGGGTGGACAGTGGGGGTTTCCAGTGGCAGAAAAAATCCTAGGACCTTCATTGCAATAGTCTGATGTTCTATCAACTGAGCGAATGCAAAAGAAAAATAGGGGAGTATTATGTGTATGCAATATCCTGAGATAGACCAAACCCAACAACACCATGTACATTTTCATCAATGGGTTTCTCATGCAGGATGAATCATATGTTTTAATCAAGTGTATAATAGAGACGTCTGTTGTGTAAATTGTCTTTAGTGTGTTGTAGTAAATAGTATATCATAATTAAACAAAAGGCATTTGAACGCAGTTTGTTTTAGATATTTATGGCTAATTGCTAGAGGTAGTGTTAAAAATTATCAAGGAAGGATTTTTGTATGCATATCAGAGTTAGGATTTATTACCAGACAGTTAGGGGTGTGCTTTTAGAGTGAGGTGTAATACTCATGGTAGGGTGTCTGTTGACAGGAAGAGGATGTGTGAGAAAGGCACATGATGAGAGAGATGAATGTGTGGCAAGGGGGCATTGATAATCTAAGAGTGGAAAAAGGGGGGGGGGCTGATTTTAACCTGATTAAGCAAGTGAGCAAGCTGTGAAGGGTGGGGTCTACAAATCACAGATGCAAATTTCTGCAAAATAGTGGCTATCTGTTAACCGTGGACTAAAATAAACTTGTTCCCTATTTAAAGCAGCTCCTCTACATTCTACTAAATTATTGAAACTTCAAAAACTGCCACAGTGCGACCATTGTTTTGTCTTGTTTTGATTTGGATTTCAAGAACTGGCTGAATGTGTCTTTGGACAAGGCAAAAGCTAAACAAAATATTGTTGTCCATCAATGCTGCCTAATTAAAAGATTTAATCAATAGTATTAGTAATAGTATTACAACCCATTTCACCTCTTTTTTTGTGTGGCTATTTTTTGAAAATAATTGGTTGGTATCTGTGACTGAGACACTGTCTGGGGTAGATGTGTACAATGGAGCTCTGACATAGCAAGAGCCTCCGTTCCAAGCCATATTCTCGTTTTAACCCGATCTCCAAGGGAAATAACAATTTTTTAACATTGACTTAAATTTAGGTTGATGTTTATTTCCCTTGTTTTGTATGGACAAGGAAATACGGCCTTTCACTTTCAGGAAGCGAATAAAAAAAAAAATCCTTTTTAATTTATAATTCTAACAATTGAAAAAAATAAAAACTGGGCTTATGCATGACTGTTGAAATTGAAACTGAAAGAGTAGTGGCATGGACAACTAAAAAATACAATACAATTTACCCAGGGGCTGAAATCAAGCTGAGTTTAAGATTTAGTGGAGAACCTTTTAAAATGAAAAAAAATAAAAAAATAGGTGAATTTAAGTCTTGCGGGTCGTGTAACCTGCCTTTTGGGCATGCTCTAGATTTCCATGTAGCTTTGCCTAATCCAGCACCGGTAGAGGCAGAAGTAGAGGATGACGATGATGATGAGAAGGACGATGGACATGAGGATGTAGCCCAGGATGTACCAGACGTCCCAGTGTGAGGACTTATCCGCCTCACATTTGGCGGAATGACCTCTGAAATGGCGGTCTTGGTCGGGGTTGAAGGCCTTGAACTTGAGATGAGACATGGTGAGCGTGGCACCGTTGTCTAACATGTACGTCTGCTCAGAGTTGCATGTGTAGAAGTCCTCACCCAGGTCCTTTTCGGGAAGTTCCTGTTTGGCTTTGTTGACCAGGTTGACAGTCAGCACGGTGCCCTCTGGCTGGACGGCCGCGGGGAATCTTTCCGGGTCAATGACATAGGTCAAGGTCATATTTACCAGAGAGTAGTCCAGATACGACTGGCCAGATGTGGTTTGGAGGGCATGAGACATTTGCCAGTGGTGGCTGGTTTTGAGGAGAAACTCAATCTGGAGACTCCAATTGTCGAAGAAGTGAATGGCCAGGCGTTGTTTGGGTTTGTCGCAGCTTCCGTCTGCCGTTGCATCATGGGGAATACCGAGAGTGACCTTGCGTACAAGGTCAAGGCGGGTTTGAGTGAGATTATGTTTGGCTGTGTAAGGGATGACCACCTCGACCCCTGCCAACAGGGCGATGCAGGTTTTGTTTTGGCCTGCCACGTAGTAGGAGTTGGTGCTGGGGGTAGGAACTGGGGCGGTGGTTGTGATAGCGTCGTCTGCCTTACAGTGTACGGCCAAGGTGAGGGTCAAGGTCAGCATCAACGCCCTGGACAGCATGGTGACTTTTGACTTTTGACCTCTGGGCTGTGAGTTTGAGGTCGAGAATGACTGCTGGCTGGAAACTCTGTAAGTGTAAGTAGAAAATATGTAGAATAAGGAGTCAGATTTAGAATGATAAAGATAAGGATGATTGTTGATTGATAGGCAGTGCAGATACGAGACAGAGTGATAGGAAGAAGGCGAACGGGGAAAGAAGGATATGGATCTGAAGTGGATAGCCAGCCATTGTTTTGTCTTGTTTTGATTTAGATTTTAAAAACTGGCTGAATGTGTCTTTGGACAAGGCAAAAGTTAAAAAAGAATATTGACCCTGGTCACGGCACCATGGCCTGGCCACTACTGCTAGACGGCGCCTCCATCCACTTGATTATGTGCTGAGTTTTGTATGTTGTACCATTATGACGATTTGGAATGGTGTGTGTGTGTGTGTGTGTGTGCATGGGTGTATGGTTGTCTCTGCATGTATGTGTGTGTAAAGTGTTTGTGTTAAGTGTATCTGTGTATGTTTATGTGTTTGTGTCTGTCTGTGTGTTTGTATCTGTGTGTGTCTGTCTGTCAGCTTCACCGTTGTGTGTGTTAGTGTGTGTGTGTGTGTGTGTGTGTGTGTGTGTGTGTGTGTGTGTGTGTGTTGCTCCTTTGAAATTGATAGCATGTACAATACCAATTAAGAAATGCAAATTTTCTTTTGCCCCAGAGTGGTACCTTCTCATTCAATTAAAATGCACTGTGAAAATATCTATCGCCATAAATATAGGGGTTTCTCCACTATAACTATAACACATACAGTATACAGTATGATACAGTACAGGTTAAATCACTGCATTGTGTGTATGTAGATACTGCTGATACGGCATTTTTTAAATTCCGTGTACGCATATACACGTTATTATAAAGGAAACATAGACCGGTTATTTTGGGTTGGGGTTTTGTGTGTGTGCGATACTTTCTTTCTTTCTTTCTTAATCAGTTTACCTTTTGTACCTTTCGGTGTAAGGCTTAGGCTTTGTAAACCAGCT
>JAUEKZ010239208.1:0-20587 GCA_031471865.1 Melibe leonina
CTTACTTACCCCTGGGCGCTTATATGACCATAGCAGTTGCAAGCGCCCTAAAACTCTCAACAAACAAACAAATACTTTTGTACACAAAATTAGGTAGAATATCCTGGGTCTCCCTGGCCCAAATTGCATGTTGTGGGTGATGGCCATCATCTGTGTGTTCTTCTCTACATTGTGATTGTAAGAGGTGGTGGGGTTTTTTCTTTATGTCATCTCTTTGTCACCTTTTCTGAGAGAAGATGTTATTTCTCTTTCCCCTCCACGACAAAACAACATGAATACATAACCTGTACAGATCAAAGAACAACTTCAACAGTTAAAACATCTTTTCAATGTCTAATATGGTATACAAAGTAATAGAAAAGTATGATGAGTTTGATAAAGTAAACAAATTACATAAGAAATTAGGAAAAAATGAATGGTTATTTTACATTTCTTCAACATTGATACTTTGAGCATAAAACCAAGACAGATCGTTACTTGTATGAAGGTTACAGAAATTTACTATCATATTAATTCATGGGTCTCATAAAAGGAATGGATTTTGATTTTTTTAAAGACACAGTCCATTGATTTCCTGTAACTGAAAATTGTCAAGTAGCTCCAAAACCACAATCATTTTATCGAATGATTGAATTGGATTGAATACCTCCAGAATATTAATACTCATCTGACTGACATATTGTTTTGTAGTTGTAGCCTATCGCAAAACAGTATTTCCTAAATTTTATGGATTTACGTAGGTCTACCTTTCTAAAGACCTAAACTTGGTTTTGTTCAGAAGTAGAGGGAGATAGAACAGAGCTTTCTAATCCTGTGCAAAACCTGTTGGTTTTTTTTTCTTTCTTTTTCTTTTATTATGATTTATTTTATCAGGGCAAACTGAAAAATAGACATACATTACTTTCCCTTTGGTGGTAGTATAATTCCCTTATCTCTTTATCTCTTTATCTCTTTTTCAATTGTATTCATTTATATATATAGATATAAATAACTAAAAGAAGTCTCCCATTCATTTCCTCACATTTGTACATAGTGACTATTTATGCAGAGAGGCAAAATGTATGACACTACAAATATTCCACTCTTTTCCTTATAGGTTTTTTTAATATGATTTCTTAATCTTTTAAATCTGAACACGCACTGTGTAATTTAAATGATTGAATCTTTCTTAATGGCAGAGGTTGGCGGCGGTTGCCTCTTGTGGGCGCTACTTCTGTTTCTTCTCGTTTGGCTTTATTTATCATCTTACTACTTTCAGCACTCTCTCCAGTGCTCCCTAGCAAGCATACACCCAGAACAGTTTTGTATTTGTTAGCTCAGTCTTGGTCCTGCTTGTTGTCCAAATAGACTTATGGTCATCCCACAAGTTTTACACTGTGGTACCTAACTACAGGATCTCTTACTATCCAGAAAAACTGAGTACTTATGTACACAAAGGGTGGTAGAATATCCTTGGGTCTCCCTGGACCACAAATAGAGTATGATGTGGGCCGTAGCCATCATCTGTTTGTGTGTCCTGCTTTGTAATTGTGGGAGTTAATTTTTTTTTCTGTAAATCATCTCCTTGTCAGCTTTTTTGACAGATGATATTTTTTTCATTGTTAATCATCTCAAGTCTCTCTGTGAAACATCTCTGGCAGGGTCAAAGTCTGGCTGTTCTTTTAACTAGCCATACTTACCCCTGGGTGCTTATATGACCATAGCAGTTGCAAGCGCCCTAAAACTCCCAATAAACAAACAAAATCAATGAACAAAATAAAACAAACAAGCTATCTAGATGAGTTGAGTAGTTATGTTCACAAAGAGTGTTAGAAAACCCAGAATTCTCCTGGACCATGGTACATGATTTAAGGTGATGGCCATTTTTCCTATTCGACTCGTACATGTGTTTATATATGTATGTATTTCGATGAATGGAAAAGTTCTAATATCTCAACTTGTGTCTGCTGTGTGTGATGATATCCAGTGCTTAATTTCAACATTTCATTTATACTCAAAAAGGCTAAATAAAAGCTTTAGACATTATAAGGTTTAGCATTCTACCTCAAAATGTGTAAGGTATTAGAAAGTAGATAGAAATTTTTGTGAAAATCACATTATTCCTTATGTCAAAAATTGTTCTATGAAAATTTTGCTCTTTTGATTGTTGACTGCATACCAAATTGGTCAAAATGATATACATAGATTTTTGTCTTTGACACACTGGTTTTTTGGGTTTTTTTTTCCATAGTGTCTTGATAGAGAATGTGAGTTTTTAAAAGAGACATTCCACACACACCGATACTGGCCTGATTTAAATGTATATTATTGTTCCAGAATTCTGGGAGGTCATTTTTAATATACAAGGAATGACTAAGAGGACAGTGATGGCAGTCCAAATGTTATGGTAAGCAATAAGAGGGAATAAAAATTGTTTGTATCCATCATCGCATGTACAGTGAAACTAGCTATCCAGATGATCAGGGGGGCTTTTGTGCAAATGAATGGCAGTAGAAAACAATGAGTCTTCATGAATCAATCCACAGTTTATTATAGGGGATGGCCATTGTTTGTGTTATTTCCTAGAGGATGATGATATGTATTTTCCTGCATTTATTGTTTCTCTGCTATATTAAATTGTATCGGTTTGCTTTCCCTATGACCTTAGCTGTTCAAAGTGCCCTAAAACTCAAAACAAAGAAACATAATAAGCCTGTTTCTCATCCTCTAGGTAACTCCCCAGCTCATATTATTGCCTGGTATTTATTGTGTTCTGAGCCCAAATAATTAAGGTTAGATACATTTTTTCAATCTTTTTTTGGTTTTTTTGTGCTAAGTTTGGTTTTGTAATGACCATGTAATTTCTATTTTTTAATTTGTGAAATGTTGGTTGTAATGTTTTAATGATGGCTCAGAAGCGATGCCTTGTTAGTCTTGTATAAAATGTTTTAGATAAAAGTTTGATTGAAGAGGTTGACCAAACAAACAAAAAAGGATGATATCTTGGCCTTGCAGATAAGATAGCGTTGAATTGTAAATACAAAAATTAGTTTTGCCTTAGCTGTAACTGTAAATATTTCGATGTGATTTTATGAACTTTCCCCTTTTCATGCATGTTTTTGTAAATACAAAGTACACAATCATATACTGCATAAATAAACATATGAAAAAAAACTTGTTGAATGTTGCATTCATATTGAGATTTTGATGTAAGAAGAGATTTCTGACACCATTCATATAAGAATATGCCCTTCATTCTCCCAAATGAGCAGAAATATATCAAAACAAACTGTCATCATGTTCTGTCTACTTATTGATTAAACTACCCTCAACTTCCTTTTTTCTCAGACATTCCTACAGATCGCTCCTGTGAACCCATGCTGTCATTATTGGCAGTCTGAATCATGTAAGCAATAGGAGCAACATGAAGATTTTATCAAGATCTGAAGCAACTCACACTTACAATGTGTTTGTTGCTGATCTTTGATAAAAGAAAAATTTGCGGGCGCCTCTGGTGGTTGCTTTATCTGTTTCTTCTCTTTTGGCTTCACCTGTCAACTTACTTTTTCCAGCACTCTCTCCAGTGCTTTCTAACAAGCATACACTCACAGTCACAGCTGTTTTGTATCTGTTAGCTCAGTCTTGGTCCTGCCTGTTGTCCTAACAGACTTGTGGTCATCCCCCATGTTTTTGCACTATGGTACCTAACTACAGGGTCACTTGCTATCTAGAAGAACTGAGTACTTTTTTACACAAAGGGCGGTAGAATATCCTGGGTCTCCCTGGACCACAAAAGTAGTAAACCTCCCACAATCACTAATCAGGACAAACAAACAGATAATGGCCACCGCCCACATCATTATGATGGAAATTTTGTTTGGCTCTATTATTTATTGAGTGTGAACAGATCGTCAAATTTGAAGGTATGATTCATTATCTATGAGATGATCTCCAAACCAGGTTTGAACAGTGATTTAAAGGTTGAAATTAACATAAATCTTACATACAAATACACGCATGCACACACTCACACACATATCATTAGACACACAACAAAAGAAACGGATTGACTGTCATTGATATGAGACTGATGTCAAAAGAAAATAATCTGCTGGGCCAAACGGGCCTCAAGTCATGCTACATGTATCTATTTTTTGTCAATGTAAAAGGCAAAAAAGAGATGGAAAAACAAAGGTACCGTTAAAATCAGTTTAGAAGACTTTATTATCAATTGGATAGAATATTAGAGTTTAAAACTAACTAATAATGTACATATATATAAAAAATGAATGGAGAAATCTATTGTGGTGGAGAAAAATTATGGTTGATGAAAAGTTGAGAAATTAGCAACTTCAGGAATACAAAAAATAAAAAGCATTGCTGAACAAACAATTATTAAGACTTCAAATATAAGATTTAGATCATTTTCAAAGAAATCCTGTTTGTTGTGAATTCATTACATCAGACATCAGAAGTGTGAGATTTGTCAAATAGTGTCAACAATTCTGCTTTAACTATAAAATGCAAAATCAAAACAAAAAATCTAGAAAATCTTGAGTACAACTTAACGAAACTACAATTCTGTAAAAGTAGAAGATATATCAATGGAAGTCTTAAATTCTTGTTTAAATTAAAAGATCCACAAGCTTTGTAAATGAAATTCCATTTTTTATGATTAAATATGAAAAGGTAGTTCCACTGCTAAACTTATATGTTAGTTGTAAATTGTGCAAATAAAATTCAATGCTAAAAGTCATTCAAAGGTAAAAAAAATGGATTCAGATCTACTAAGACATCATTGGCAAGAGTAAAAAACATAATAATCACAGTCTTAGTCTAAGTGTTGCTAGGCTCTGCTGCAAGTCTTGCAAGCACAGCTCTTAGGCATGCTGTAGCGCTTCATCATCGTTGATCCATCAGAGCAGATCAGTTTGATTCTCTGTATGATGCTTGTGTCAACCTGGCAGCATGTACATGAACTGCCATAGCCAAGCATGGTGGATCGGTAGACTGAACTGGAGTCACAGTAACCTTGACATTCCTTTAGATCTTGAACAGCCTCTGTATTCTTGCAGACAACTCCAGGGGACTTGGTGAAAGTGAAGTAACCAATGGACACCTCTTTGTTTTTAAACACCAGTCGGGGTGAGCAAGTAGTACACTCTGTGTTTTTGTGAGTAATGTCTGATAGATGAGAGAAGAAATGTTATTATAGGTAGACTGGGAAGTGCACTTCTATTCAATTAATTCAAATAGTTTATTCAGTCTCTTTCAATTCCAATGCAGTTGTTTGGACAATCAACATTTATCCAATAAGATATGCACTATCAATCAAAGATATCTTTCCAAAGCTACAATTACAAGGAATCTTTCACTGCTAAAATATTTAAGAAGATACCAAAGCCAACAATCAAGCATGGCATATTAGAGAATAAACACTTGATTTTTTTTTCTGAATCTCATAAAAAAACAATTGTCCTTATTTAATCTAATATTTTTAAAAAGTAATACTTTATGAAAAATGGTTTTATTGACTTCTGTATCAAAATTTTGTGTAACTTACTAGGAGGAATACATTTCCAGCAACATCCGTTTTCATCTTTCATGTCAGCTTCCTATCAAAGAAACAATTAAAAAGAATCCTTTAAACAATTTTCAAAGGATGTCCTTGAATATCTTTTAATAACAGAGTGGTTATGTAATTAGACATCAGTTCTGAAAACTCTTAACAACTGCTGAGTGTCGATAGCAGCCATAAAAGTTTGGAATAAATGAAAAAGATATTACAGAAAACATCCTCGCTCATGTTCAATAATATAACTTCAGTCACATGAGTATGATTATGTTTATTGAGCATTCTCAGAGTTCATCTTTAAGATCAGACAAGATGAGCTAAGATAACTTTATTGATCTCTCAATGGCATCCAATATCTACCGCAACACCGCAACACTGCATGTCTGCTGTCATATTCGTCACAAGGGGCCATGTCTCATCATTAGGGATAACTTTTACTGTTGTTCTCTATTAACATTGATAGAGTCTGTCTCATTGTCTGGTCTTCATCTATCATCACTATCACGTCACTAGCTTTCATGATAACTTTGTCCAGTCTATTTCTATAACTGTCTGTCAAGTTACCTCCCTTATATGGAGGCCAAAAGCCAGTACATTATTGAAAATTGACATATAAGATATTTCTTCTTCTTCTTCCGTTTAACGACCAACATCAATATGTTGATGATTTTGTCGTTTTTTCTTGTGTAGTGCTCCATGGTGGTCTAAGGTTTTCAGTGGGTTTTTCTAGATGGGGGTAGTGAAGGAGATCTTAGATGGGGGTAATTTTTGGGGGTAGGGGGTGCGAAGGGGGAATGGGGAGGGATTTGTAGCAACTTGTTATCAACATAGAAAGATTTTGGTTTCTGTACACAATGTATCAACAGTGAAATTCTCTAACTGTGTAACTGGAAAAGTAGGTCAACTCTGATTTTTTTTTTTAAATGTCTCAAAAACCCTTTCCGCAGGTCCTGTGTTAATTTTGGATGTCATTGTGCACTATAAATAGCATAAAAAACATGAGATCTAATCACTCATTGCAAAAGGACATCTTCCTTTGATGCTCTCTAACCCTGTAACTTGAGGCAGCTTTGTCTATCACCATAAACTACCACATTTCGTCTTTTAAAGCCACATTTTACGCTTAAAGGTAAGATTTTTATGATTCAATATTCATTTAAACCATAGCAAATGCCTTCAAATTATACTTAGTGTGGTAATTCCTAATTTTGTACTTAATTTACCCTTTTATAATTACAAGTTTATATAGTTACATGTTTAGACCAGTGAAAATGAAGTAAACAATGCAACTAGAACTGCTGCCAGTTACCGTAGTGCCAGTTACACGGTCAAAGATGGAACCAATGCCCCGAGTTGAGAGAGCGAGACTGATCTAACCGTGTATCTGTCAGTTACACAGTTATAAGCAGAGGCAATTAGAGAGAGAATGGTCAGATATAAAAGTACACTTCACAGATTTTCATCGGCTTGTGAAATTCACTTAAAATATTCTTGCAAACTAATGGCAATTTCATCCAATTTCCTTTTCACTGACTTCCAATCAACTAACGATCTGTTCAACAAGAATCCTTCGGTTATGAATGATGAACATCAGAAGATGCGAGGAAGGAGCAAACAGAGGACACTCGAATATCTCACCAAGTCACAATATACTAGCACCAGGGCAACTAGTCTTAACAGTGTTCCCATAATGCCGAGTGACTGGCAGGACAGCTGTTAATAAAGAAGGACAAGTCAATAAGGACGCATGGAAAAAAAAGATCAATAACAGAAAGGGAGAAAATGGCTAGGTATATATTGGAAGAAATCATTCATCAAAAGATGTGCATATTTGTCCTGGAGGAAAAAGCAGCCAGAATTCTAGGTGATCCCTGCGACTGCAAAACTTTCACAGCTTGCAGCTCAATTACAGATTTTGTCACAGGAAATTTTTGGACGTGTGAAAAATAAATTGGGCGTGCAAACAACATTTTGTTATAGTAATGACCCAGACCAAGGACGTTTCCAAACGCATTACACAATCTAGAAAAGACACCCTTGTGTAGTGTGTACATGCTGAAGACAATAGGTGATAAAAGAGTCAGGGTACGCAAAAGGATATTTCTATCAACTACAGGGTGACTGACGTCTTCGTCCGTTTGTGATATGGAAAAACCTCCAGCGAAGAAAAAAACTAACGACATGAGATTAAATGTTCTTTGATTTCTCTAATCCCTACCAGTTGTTCCATCTTGGACCACTTTTTCAGACACATGCTCACGTATTTTACCTCTTCTACTTCAAAACCCACTGTAACAAACAAGAGCTGACACCGGCATGGAGACATGGTTTATGTCAGTGCTCATTTCAAACAATTACAGCATATTTCAGCCATGCAAGGATCAATGCGACACATGTGTTTCTTTTGATGCTGGTGACATATCAGAGAAGTATACAATTCTATCAAAGGATGATGCACACAAAGAAATGGAACCAGGCATTCTTTTTGCCAAAGGAGAAACGGATCAACTATAACTATAGTCCTAACAATGGATATCCAATGTGTCCTCTTCCCTAAAACTAAAAGCTTCAGCACTTTATTACAGAACAAAACTTAACTATGTGTACACTTACTCCCCCCAAACAAAGCTGCTGCTGCTGTGTACACTACTTCACACTTTATGACAGCAGATGTAAAATGTTATGTCTGGCATGAGGCAGGAGGAGGATTGCCATTTTGCTGACACCAAATTGCACATATGAAAAACGTATTTATCAATCAGATAGTTGGAATTATCAGAACCGCCATTTAACAATAGGCAAAGCCTTAGTTTAATGCAAATCAAGTGTGCAAAGGTTTTACTTTTTATAAAAAAATAATGTCTTTTAATGTAGAAGTAGAAGTTCTTTCTGTTGGTTTACTACCTGAATTTTTTTATCCAATTTTTTTTAAGGTTTTGGTTATAATTTTGTTAAAATTACTATTCTTTTCATTTCAATTATTGTTCAAAATGTAAATTGCTATTGTTTGTAAATACTGGTTCACTAAATTTTAAGTAGCAGAAAATAGCCTTTGTTTTTATTGAATAAAAGGCATGCAAAAAAAGTCCTACAGACGTATACAATGTAAAAGAGGCAAACATCATGCTGTGGGGTGAATTTGATAATAAAGGTGATGATGATATTGGCGGTTGTGGTTAGGATTAAGACATTCATGGAGATCGTGATGATATGATGTGCTGATGAAGTTGGTTAGAGATGATAGATAGAGTAGAGATGATTTGATAATGGAAGTGGTGAGTGGGTGGTTGGTGAGCGCTACTTTTGTTTCATCTCTTTTGGCTTCACCTATCATTCATCCTACTTTTTTAGTGTTCTTTTATCAATTAACATGCATACACACAAAACTGTTTTGTATCTGATTGTGCCAGCTCAGTCTTGGTACTGCCTCTTGTTTTGATTAACAAACTTATGGCCATTCCACATATTTACATGATGGTGTCAAACTATAGGGTCATTCGCTATCTAGAAGGAAACAAAGGGCGGTAGAATATCCTGAGTCTCCGTGTTAGTCATCATCTGTGAGTTCCTTTGTGATTGTGAGATGACCCCCCCCCCCTCCCCTTATTTACATGTCATCTTTTTGAGATGTGATATTTTCCGCTCCGTAAATAATCTCTAGATCTAACACCTTTTTTTAGCTCTGATATTTTCTCCCTTTATCATCTCTCTGTGAGACGGCTATGGCAGGGTCAAAGTCTGGCTGTTCTTTTAACTAACTTACCTGGCTCCTGATATGACGTTAGCAGTTGAATGGGCCCTAATATTCTCAATAAACAAACAAACAAACAGAGAATAATACTATATCTAGTCTCAAACCTAACCGTGTAACTGACAGTTCCTTAGACTCTTCTGTTGAATTATGCCATCTTCTAATCCCGCTTCTCTCTAACCTTGTAAGTGTGCGACACCAAGTGTTGTTTCCTCATGCTCTTATCGCGTGTGTCTTAACTGTGTAAGGGATTTGCAATTTTTTATGCGATAACCGTGTAACTGGATGAATGACGTAATTTATATGATTTAATTTACCATAAGTACATGAGTAGTACTCAAACTAGACGAATGATTTGAAAAAATTAAAAATTTAGGAATTAATATTCCTCAAAATCAGTTTTTTTCTTCTCCTGAAAAATTTTCAAAAAAACACTTACTAGGTTAGAGAATTTCACCGTCGATAAACAAACACTTTAAATTTGTTTTTTCATTTTGTCAGTATTTTGTTTCAAATTTAGTTTATTGTTCATTACTAATACTAAACCAAGATAGGTACTTACTTAACAGAATTAATTGGCTCTACAGTTTTGTTTTTAATAATTTTATTGCCTTGGTGAGTTGTATATAGATTGTCTAAAGTATATTGTCATCTCTTTGGTTTTATCTACAGGGAACTCTAGAAAAATCTGTTGGCACCAGTCTGTAAATATATCTCTTTGTTTAAAATATTCAAGTTCATTGTTATCAAAGATAAGTCCTGTCAGTACTGTGTCGTCAGTGAATTTGTCAATGATATTGATATTAACTATCGCAGGTTGGTCTACAGTCCAAAGTATAGATAGAGAGGAGAAAAGGTTAAAGATATTGTCCAAAACATGTAAGATAGCATCATTGATTGATGCATCTTTCTGTCCAATAAGCAAACATTCTTTCTTTTATCACATATTTACAGTCCAATCTCGTACAAAACTTGTGAATATCTTTTTAATAACGTAAGTGTGAAACTCTACCTTTGTGTTGTTTCCACATGGTGACAACTCTAGAACATGTGGACACTTGACTTGAGACTCTTTGGGAATGTATCCTCCATTCAAGATGTCTCTCTGGCACACTTTTTTATAGCATTTTGTGTGTGTTGGCATCTCTTCCCCATCCTAATTGGAAAAAGGGAGGGTGAAAGGAAAGCTGAGTCCTGTAATGCCATAACATTTTCCCTGAATTTGAAGATTTTCTGTGAAGTTATAAAACATATAAAACAATTTTAAGTAAATAATATTATCTTATAAATAGATGATTCATAGACTCGTTCTCATGTGTCTCTTACTTTGTAAACGTGCCCACCAACAACACAGCCAGATGCAACACATTCTCCACAGCAATCTCCATCTTTTGGTACATTGACCTCTCCCTGATTGAAAAACAGGAAAATCATACATTTTCTTGACATAACACTACAAAAGTATGTAATTAAACCAAGAATCAACTAACCAAGAAATAACAAACATGTATATACGGTACACTACATACTAATGCTGAAAAAGTTGAAAACCATGACCACTGTCACATTTGATGAAACAAACATCAAAGTGAAAAGAAAAAGACATTATCATGTATGCTTCTTATATTTAACCAAGCCACAAGTATTTCCCTAAAATTATTTTAACATCTTTACCCTTTTTTTACCTTTGGAGGCAATTGGATAAAATGAAAAACATTGACAATTTTTTAAACAAAGCTTGCTTCCTAAGCAAATTCTTTTGAGGAACATTTGCTCTCACTGACTGAGGGTTTGTGTGTGTGTGTTTTGGATTATTTCACCAACTAATAGAAAATGTCCATCATTTTTAGCCTATGGGTTCAACTTTTACGTTTTTGTTGAATTAATTGAATATATCACCTACCTGTCGACACTTGGTACATTTAAGATTGGTACAGGAGACCTGAGCCCCTCTATGGCTCCCATCAAAACACTTGCACTCTTTGCATGTACCATCTGTCCATACATCACCAATCTGTTCAAAAGAAAAATAGTTCTAACTGGTTTCAATCTCTTCTTTCTTGATCCCTCCTCTCCAAAGTAATCTTTTACTGAATTTCCGTTCAGAGAAAATAAACACAATGATGAATGATAACCAAAAAATATGTACCTGAAGAAGGAACATTTCATGATGGAATCAGGGTGATAGTGGTACAAATGGGATCAACCTAAAAAAAATTGTTTTTAAAATAGGGAGTGAGTTATGCTAATAAACAAAGGGAAAGAACGGGAGGGGTTCAAATCAATATCATTAGATGCTTTTAGACTGCTGGTGTCTTAGTTTAGAGATAGTTTAAAATCTATCATCTTATTGATTTTATAATTTTGATTAATTCTCTTCTTCTTCATGGTTCTGTGCATGACCGTAAGGTCGAGGATCAGCGCACAGATTACATTTCAAACATTCTCTCATTCTCAGTTTTTATCTAGTATGTATTCACAGTCACTTCCTCTCACACTAACACTGACACATTTACTCATCCGATTATAAAAAACAATATTCAACAATTTTCCTAAGTCTCCGGAGACCCAATCTATGCTGTTTCTGGGGGCAAGTCATTCCACAATGGAATTGAAGATGGAAAAAATGCATGATGGTGAGTATTCATTTTTGAGGACAGCATTGATAATTCTGAATTGTGTGCTCTGGTTTTTCGTTTGATTTTGTGGATGTTGTCTGGGAGTTTGATGATTCAATGATCGTTATATATTTTCTGAAAGATGGTGAGTTTGTTGATCTTCCTCCTTGTTTCCAGGTTTTGTAGTCCAAGTTGGCTTGTGAGTTTTGTAATGCTGGTGCGATCTGAGTATGGTGTATTTGTGATGTGTCTTACAGCTCTCTTTTGACATTTTTCTATTGCGTCTGCGTCTTTCTTGTAGTGAGGGTCCCATACCGAACTCGCGTATTCCAAAATTGGTCTCATTAAGGTTTTATAAGCGTGTACCTGAATCGTGGTTGGACAACCTTTCAACTTGCAAGTTACAAATGCGCTAGTTCTGTTGATTTCATTTGTTATATTTGTGATGTATTTGGTCCATTTCAGGTCGTCAGAAATTTCCCCGCCTAGGTATTTCGCGGAAGTTATTCTTTTAAATGTGTGTCTTAAGCTGTAATCTACACAATGAGTTACTACCTTATGTATCTCCTCCTTTGGCACTGGATTTTTACCATCTAAGGTATTGGGGCTACTTCTGTAGTAGCATTCAGGCAATGGGGGTGGAATTCTCTTGCCTGGTAAGAAGGATAAATTGACGTTGTAAGTATTTTTACTTTGATCTATTTTCTCAGGAAAATTTCAACACAAAGTCAAAAATTGCATCATAATATTATTATAACCTTCTTTTTTCTTAGAATCAGGATGGTCTTTTAGTAACTTAAAATATTGTACACATATAGGAGCATTTCAGCATGTCCCTATCTTGTGTACTATGCGGTTCACTGTTTCAGTTATAAAAACAAACTCAACAATGTTCCATACATATAGACTTTTTAACCCCTAATGAACCAAATATTGACACTTACATTCATACGACTTGCATCCACAGCCATTTGGAATCTGAACTGGCGTTGTGCCCTGAAAACAATCATTCAAAACATTAGAGTATTCAGGAATCATACACAGCTAAAACACATATTTGTCTCATTTGAATATTATCTACAAACTACAGTATCACAAAGAAAAAGAACAGGTAACATACATTTTTATTTGATGTTAAAAATCAACAGCAAATCAACAATAATTTTTTTTTAAACAAAGAAGTCTAAATTAAAAAATCTACACAATTCTTGTTTGATTTAGATCTGTTCACTAAAAGAATGAAGATGTCTAGCTTTCCAATTTTGATGTGACCCTAGGTTGACTTTTTAAATTGGATGCTTTCTAAATTTTTTTCCATGACAAAAATATATCCTCTCCCATTTCATACCTCAGGGCACACTGGTTTTATGGCAGGAATGCATCTGCTTGGGCACACTGAACAAGAAACAAATAAAAAAAACTTCTTTCAATGGCTTACAATGACTAGTAGACATATCTTCTCTTTTTTTTTTTTTTACAAAATTAATACTTCATGAGAAGTTTTGTTTTCATTTTCACCCTCACCATACAGCGTCATGCTCCACCTCTGGTTGCACATGAAGCAATGGCATTAGTGATATACCTCTGCAGCCATTCATAATCAATCACAGAGCCAGAACAGAAACTTTTAATCAAGACAAAAGCCATCAGTTGATCAGCCCACGGTGATAAGTCTTTAATGGTGTTTTGGAACAAGACATTTTTTGGATTTTCTCCTTTGAAATAGCTGCAAATCATTTTCATATGTCTCTGTAGTAGCTTCTCATTCAAATTCATTTTGAAATGGTGCTACAGAAGGCATCTTTAAGTATTAACCAGAAAAATACTACAATTTTGCTGTGCCAATAATTATAAAATATATAATTTTTTACATGTCAAAGATATTGGAAAGAATGATATCACATATGTTTAGCACTTCGATGTTGAGTTATGATGACAATGACTCATGTTTTCTTTTCAAATGTAAGGGCATAAACATCATTAGTAGATGTGAGCAATGGTTCATATAGATTTTTGAAGATTTCATTTTAGAAGCCTTTTAATTTTTTAAGAACTTTTCATCAAATTCGCTATAGATTTGGGAAGTAGTAATTGATGCTGCAGGAAGCTGAAGTCAAATTAAAATAACATATCAACTACACCATGTTTCTAACACTCACTAACAACACCACCAACCCATTCGCTGAACGGGTAATCAGGCTTGTATTTTCATAAAAGAAAAGAGTAAAAAAAATTCAGACACAGAATTTAACTTAAAAATTCTTTACAACTTTACTAAAAGTGACAGTGAAGAGAAGAAAAGGAAGACAATAAACAGTTAACAAAACAATCAACATTGTCAAAGATTTTCCAAAATCATGCAAAATATGTCAAGATCAAATAAATGAAACAACTCACCACACTTGACTTTGGGGCAACAACCGGTTGTCAACACAGGCACAGTAACCTGAGAAGCAGAACATGCAGTCTGCATGTTGTCGCATGCGCTCATGTTACACACTTTGTATTCTGCACAGCAGCCATCTTTACTTTTCTGTAAAGTCCCTATAACGCCTTCTTCTATCTTAAAATTACTAAGAGGGGGGCAGACTACATTCTTGCAGTGATCTGAAATGATTTTTTTGTAACATTAGTGTGGTAGGAAATAAGAGCGAGTATTTTTACAACATTTACAAATGACTTTGTGACCATAAAAAAATATCCTCAATTTTTTGCTCACCTTTTAATTTTGACAAAACTATAAAAACATGCAGCAAATAGGATGGAATAGACTTTAAGTCTTTTATTCTCTAACTACAGGGTCACTTGCTATCTAGAAGGACTAAGTACTTTTGTACACAAAGGCCGGTAGATTATCCTGGATCTCCCTGGACCACAATAGTGCATGATGTGGGTGGTGGCCATTATCTGTTTGTTTGTCCTACTTTGTGATTGTGGGAGGTGATTTTTTTTCCTGTGTAAATCATCTCTTTGTCACCTTTTTTGAGAGATGATATTTTTTTTCCTTGTAAAACCATCTCTCTGTAAAATGTCCCTGGCAGGGTAAAAGTCTGTCTGTTCTTTTAACGAGCCTATCATCTTACTTACCCCTGGGCGCTTATATGACCATAGCTGTTGCAATCGCCCTAAAACTTTTAATAAAAAAACAAATTGTGTTCTATCAGCAATATTTATTTTTCCATTTTATTGCATTCTAATTGCATTCTAATTGCTACTTACTAGAAGGTGGAGAGGAAGTCAGAAGTGGAGGAGAGACCGTTCCAGTGGAGATGGTTGGATCTGTAGTTTTGTGACTGCTTGTGGCTGTAGGAGGTGACTGTGTTGTTGAGCCTATCAAGTTTAACAGTGAATAAGACATCAATGGGGTCATAGGTCGAATTCATTGAGAAAGAATGAGTTCTTTGATAAGTAAGACTAGCTTTATCATACATATTGGTATACTTCAATGGGTAATCTTTTTTCACTGTACCTGTACAGTATTGACTTTCACAAAATGCTGTCTGCAAAATATCATTCTGCAAACCTTGGGTCAATATTTCATCATTGGTTTTCTTAAAATACCAAATAAGTAACATGATAACTAACAAAACTCTAAATTACACTGAGATATTCATAGAGAATTGGACATTGCAGAAACACAATTTTCTTTAACCCTTAACTTGCTAGGCCATTTTGGCACTATGTAATTCCCATTGCTGAAGATTTTTGTGGATAGGGATTTGAACCATCCGTTGCATAAAAATATTTGTAACTCTACAACCACTAAAGGTACCAGAATGAAACTCTCAGGAGAGTTAGAGATATTATCCAGTTATACACTCAAACAGCCAAAAATACATCAAATACTACTGAATATCTTTAATTAGCTAAAATATTCACCCTATTAGTAAAAGTTTTGTAGATTTCTAGACCTATCTCGACTAAGTGTAGTACAGCTATCATCGCAACCATGGATACCAATGTCATGTCTTAACTCTAGCTAAACACCCATTCAAACTACTGGAATCAGTCAACTTCAACAAAATAATCAATATATTTATGAAAAAAAGAGATCAGTCTTATCAACAGAAGCCATTTTGAACAGCAAAAAATTAGTGCTCTCGTGAAACAAATCATCAAATTCTCAAGTTTTGACAGATTTCGATGCAGTAAAGTTTGTCGAGTAAAGAAATACCCTCTAGATCCAAGGGAAACCCTACAGAAATAATTAAAAACCACCTATTTTTTTGTTTCGGCCGTTTAGTTATGGTATAACTAGATTTCGACTTAAATCGGTTTCAGCAAGGGGTTGAAATCAAATTTCATCATAGCTTTTACGGTGAAGTGAATTAGGTAACTAAGTATTTCAAAAATATGATATTAAATGAATTGATTCCATACTAGTTTCAATGATTGGTGGAGCTTTTGTTACAGTAGAATGAGTGGGTTTCACAGAAGTCATTCTAGCAGTGGTGGTTTGTTCTATGGAGAGAAGACCAAAACTTTGTATAAACATCATTGACAAAAAAAGCCAGTGGCATAAACATTACCGTCCTGTACTTTCATTTGAAATCATTAACTACTTGAGAACTGGGTAATTATAGAAACCTCATTAAGTAATTATGTAAACCAATTTAAAAATCTGAGCGTCTTTATCTCATGATACTATACATATATTGATAGATAAAATAAAAAAAACAAATGAAGATTATTTCTCTTGTTTGTGATTAGTTCCTTATTTTGTTCATCAAAAGTTTTTAGGCACCTCTGACGACTTTTGTTACATCATCACCTAAGAGTACCAGCAAGACAAGTCAACTAAGATTAATTACCGATACAGTAAATTGCAAATCAAATGTACTCATTCATAAATATATTTCTCATGTAGTTTTTAAGTACTGAAGTACTCATAATGTTAATTCAAGTACGAAGCAGCAAAAACATTATAACACTTACCACAATTCACTTCATCTCCTTCACAATCCACAATGCCATCACAGTGTTTCTCTTTTGGAATACATTGCCCGTGGTTGCACTGAAATTCATGGTGAGTACAGGTGTCGCAGTCACAGCTGCATGTGTCCTTGTTCAACCTCATGACACCCTGCATTTATATGAATAACATTGAATATGATCATGGAGTTTAAAATTTTCTTTTCATCTTATCATCACAGTGCAATCACGTGAAGTTTTGTGGAAAATAAAGATCATAAAAATAGATTTCACATATATAGTAATGATCTATCTTCAAACATTTCAGATGATATGATTAAATTCATGTTCCCCCCAAAAGTGGAGATTCTGTAGCTTAAATAATCTTATGTAACTAGATGGTATAATTTGGACATTAAAAAAAAGTGTGATATGAAGTCAATGAAGTCTAGCTCAGAATAATATTGCCAACCTAACATATCAGTAGTCTATGAAATCCAATTAAAACTTCCTCCCAGATATATGATTTGACTACCAATACAAACCTGTGCACAATTCTTTTTATCACAGACTGTAGGCATACAAATGGTTCCGCCATATAGACATTGACACAGCTCACAGTTTTTGCTTCTGAAAAAACCATGAGGCTGAAAAAAAAAATTACAAAGCATCAATGATTAAATTTTCCAAACCCTATTCTGCCTTTTGGGTACATAGTCCAAAATTTTAAACACTGAGAATGCCATTACATTTAGGAATTTCTTGTTATTTCAAAAAGAAATTTAACGAATGACAATGATACTAAGTCTTACCAAGTCTGCTGGGAAAATTGAAGAAGAAAATAAAAATTGTTGCCTCTAGTATTACTACCTATTAAAGAGAAATATTCTTCTTTTGTTTTTTTATTTGATCTATCAATATGTATAGTGTCATGAGATAAGACTCTCTCACCTTTTTCAAACTGAAACGTGAAGTAAATAGAGAAAAGGGAGAACATTGATATTGGAGAACAATTATGGATGGATAAGGACTTGAAGAAATGTTCAAGACAGTATTTGTGTCCTTTGGTTATGTCCTTCATACTGGTGCAGCTCTTTTTAAAACCTATCAATGCTTAGGAACTTAACCTTATGGTTTGTAGGTGGTTTGTAAGTAGGTTAAATGGATATCACTCTCTGCGCAAAAGATTTAACTTACTCGTATTACTTTATCATCCAGTTGACATGGACAATCAGACTTGCGAACACATTTATTTCCATTACAAAATGAACCAGGAGGGCATCCATTTTGCGGACAATGTTTCACGTCCATCCCAGGATAACATGTGGGAATCTTTTTTGGAGGGTTAACTGAAAAAGAAATATTATTCAAAGTATCAGTTTAGCCTTCTCTTTCTCAATTGCATACCATCAATTCAGAAACTAACATCAGTAGAAGTAGCAAATCAATTTCTTGCATGATTTCTAATTTGCACAAAAATTTGGTATCTTCTGAAACAAAACAAAATTATCTATCATTGTAATAGAAAAAGAAAATACACATCACAACAGATAATCCAAACTGCTTGAAATTTCCTATTCCTAATTAACAAAAAGAATGGGAAAACGAGATAATTTTAGATCAACTTTAGCTTCAGATTTTTCTTTGTGATGTATAGATTTCATATATAAAACTGTATGTATCTCACGGCAATGCCTCCTGAGATTCATTGAGAAACTAAAACCTACATTTTTGAAAATGAAAATGTGCCATCCCTGAACATCTCTTGTATATTTGGAGAGGAGTCGCTAAAGAAAATGACTTTACACCATTAGATTTTTGCCACCATGTACTATTTTTGTTTTATGATGTACTTGAAGTACTAAATAAAATTAACATAGACGATCAAGCACAAATTCGAAAGTCTTTTCAACGTATTGTGTCATAATCATTATTACACGCAACGTTCAGTGTGGTTTTCAATCAAAATCTATAATGGAGAAAACAGAAGGTTACTCTTAGTAATTATCAAACTGATTTTCACACATCTTTATTTATCTTTTATAGTCTATTTTTTCTTTGTGGTCATGTCAACAACATTGATTTTAGATATTGTTTTCATGTCTAGAAGTTCTATATATAACCCCTGTCTTTTAAAAGGGATGTAGCTAGAGAGATCTTCAAATTAGTTTTAAACATCTGTCTTTGAATAGATGAGAAAAAGTACTTTTAAACCTTATTAAATGACAACACATAAGGTAAACTCGCCATCCTTAGGTTCGAAACTCAGTGTTCTGAGCATCTTGCCACCTCGCAATGTGAAAGAAAATATAGTACTGGTATCTCTTATTCTATGGCATGTAAAATATATCTTCAGCACAAACCTAACGGGGTTGCAAGCTAAATACATATGACAATATCAGACTGCAATATATGGGGTACAGCTGATTGCAAACACTATAACATTTTAAACGATGATAAAACCAATAGTTCCAACAATTTACCTTCATGGATAAAAATTTCTTTTGTCTTTGTTCAAAATAATCAAAGGAAAAGTAATCAAATTCAAGAATGCAGTTACACTATCGCACCTAAGTAATGGGAGGCAAGTAAGGCATGAACAAGGTACCAGTGACCATGGCTTTTGGACTGTGGCTTTACAGGTATATTGAAAAGGATCAGAATGGAATATATTTGCAGAGCATTTAAATCATGTGGATGCAAAATGTGTCTTCACTCACAGCACTCAGGGATTTGTCTCATGCACCCAAGTCTTGCTTCGTAATTGTAGCACATCTCCAGCCTGGCTTCATTGCCATGGCATCTCAGCCCTGACCAAGTGTTACACTCCACATCCTGGCCCGTGGCCAAGAAAGGAATATGATCAGGGGTTGCAGTACGGCACTCAATTCTCATGATGTGTTTGCAACTGGGCGTGGCAAGTAGAAGATCTTTGATAGGTTCGTAGTCACTCATATTTTTAATGGATGGCTGGTTTAAGTCATTCCAATGATGCCACTCCAAACAGTCTACTTAGAGAAAAAGAAGAAATCATGTGAGCTCTGAGATCTATAGAATGAAAGATGGTTTTATGTGAGTGATTTATTAGAAACTATCTACTATTATGATTTCTGTAGAAAATTATGGCCTCTATGGAATAATTTTGCTTTAAGTGTGAATCATTTCTTAAACCTGAACATCACGTTCAGAATGGTCTAGAATTTTCTGTAGAAAAAAGATATTTATCATCACATACCTTTCTCTGGTTTTTGCGTTGTGGGAGTTGTTGGTCTCACTGTACTAACCTTGGTCACAAAAGGGATCTTTGCTGAAACAATAAAGAAAATAACTAACTTATTGCGCATAGCACCACCTAGCTTCCATTCATAAAAAATCAAACTTGATGGAGCATAAAGCCAATATCTCTGTATTTGAAAACAAGTTTTTGTAATGTATGACTTTGTTGTCCACCCTGGATATTGCATGAATTCCGTCTATGTTCGGGGACACTTGAGATGATAAAGCAATCCATCAAATGCAAACTGAGAACCTGAAAGAAAAAACTCAGAATCAAGATTAAAAAGCAGCACTTATTGTGCATAAATCCAAGTACTGATACAAATTGAGACAATTATAAGATAAGATAAACTTTATCAATCCAGAAGATGGAAATTACATTGTGTTCACATAAAGATGGCTCTCTCTCTCTCTCTCTCTCTCTCTCTCTCTGTCTCTCTCTCTCTCTCTCTCTCTCTCTCTCTCTCTCTCTCTCTC
>JAUEKZ010239319.1:5375-20576 GCA_031471865.1 Melibe leonina
CATGTAATCAGATTATTAAACTTTCATAGTTTCTGTGTTTTGCTTACATAACCCATCAAGTTGTTGTCTTTATAAACCTTTTCTTCTTTCCCTTTTCTTTTTGAAATTTTTATCACTTTTCATTTCTTGTCAATAACAGGGTTGCCAATTGCCTTTTTTCCCTACTTCCTTTTATGTGTAAAACAACTATCTTGGGTGCCATAACTTGATCCAACAAGCCCTGGATAACAAGTCGGCAGTTTGAAGCCTGTCACAGCAGGGTCAGATTCTTACCAAACAGAATATGCAAAAATCTTCACAATTTTATGTGCTCTTTTACCAAATTTCTGTGAAATCTGAATTATCTGGTATAAAACAAGGCAAATCTTCAAGATTGTGTTGTATGTAGATAGATAGTTGGCATTGAAAGAGTTCACATTGAAGTCCAAGCGTAGCCATATTTATCGTCACATTTTATCAGAGTGCTTGGTCATTGCTGTTCTTAAATTCAGACAAAGGGTTTATTTACCTGAAGTCGTCTAAATGGGCTTGGGAGCAATTCTAAAATATCAGGGCTTTATAAGCCTCTGCTCCTTAACTTTTAAAAATTGTGTCTCAGGTTAGGGGAACTCACTTAGGGCAGTGCAAGATGTATTACCAAATTCAATAACCATTCAATGTTAGCTAAGTTATGTAGAAATCAATGGCTGTCCTCCTTGCTAATGCATTAGTGCCCCATAAAAAGCTTCCTTGCTTTAGTCTTAGGTTTTATTCATTGTAACAAAATTGTTTTTAGTGGTTTTATTGGGGTTTTTTTGTTCTCTCTGACTCACTAGACAGTTGTCTCCTGGTGTCCTGCATTCTTTTCGACTTTTTCCCCCGCTTGGCAGCCCTGCACTTCTGAATTGACTCCATCAATTTTATTTTTAATTCCGAAATTGTTGCTTCCAATTCGCTACTCTTTTTCTTTCATTAGAAAGAAAAATTAGACTCATATTTTTATCATTCAGCTTTTATTTTTCTTTCTACTCTGGTGGTGTGAAGAGGTGTTTACCAATCAATCATTCATATATACATTTTTTTTTTCTCACTGATCATTTACATTCTCATTCTGATATGAACTGTACTGTACAATATATTGTTTTACACAAAGTGTTTTTCATAATCGATATTCCTAACCGTAGATTTTATACCGTATTTAGTCTGGCCAATCGGTTTTTATTTTTCATAGCTGTGAAATATTCTTTACCAAATGATATATACTCCACTGTTGTGCTATGCTGATCTATATGATATATATATATACACACAATGTATACAGTTGTATTGCTACCTACCTTATCATGACACACGTGTTCTCACATATTGCCAATCATTCATACGGTCCAAATCATGCATCTTTTGTTGTTTGTAGTACAAATTCCAAACTCTGTACATTATCCATATTACTCGTATTGGTGCTTGCATATGTCATTTTGCTTATCTCAGGTATTTAGTGGAAACTGAAGTGTAAGAATGCTTACCGGGATTGGGGTTTTCTCTCTTCTTTTATAATTGTTTTTTTAATTTTTTTTTACATTTTTTTTTTGGTTTGTTGTTGGTTATTTTGCTGTTTTGCTACAATGCGATGTGCGCAGATCTCAAACTTGCAAGGCAGTGATAGTGGTGATTATTTCCTCCCTGTGGCCTTTTATTTTTCTTTTGTTATTTCTTGGGCTTTGCTTTGCATTCAATTCTTTCTGTCTTGTTTTTTAAACACCGCCACAAAAGGCCAGTACATTCATTTTTTAGCACATCTTCATCAAATCTCTTTTTTAAAAATTCATTGATAATTGAGGGGTGAAGTTAGTCTGAGTCTCCTGAACCTTTGCCCTTTCTTTCCATTTATTCACCACACCAATTGCAACTGCTATTGATGTCACATGGAAGGTGTCAAAAATGCATCAAGGAAGACATGCCTTGTCTTTGAGTTATTATACAGTTATTTTTTGTTTTAAACAGCTGTTATTGTAAAATTACAGATCTATAAAATAGATAATCAACTTTAGAACCTCTTCTCGTAGCATAGGATTGGATATTGTAGTGGGGAGTTGGCTGAGGGTTAAATTTGTTTCTCTTAAAAAAAAATTGCATATTAACTGCTTGATTTGGGCCTTTGATCTTCATTCCTCTGAGTAGTGTCACAGTATGACTATATACCTACTCATACTCCTGTCCAGTTTTTCCCTTGTAACATTCGTAGATAACATATTGATATTATTATCTTTCTATAGCGTTTGGCTTGAATCTGCGGTGGTATGTGTAGTCTATAGGTGTTTCAATGGAGTAGGTCATTTCTCCATAGTTTAACCTTTCCCCGCTTGTGATCAATATTAAGAATAATTATACTCAACCGATAAAAAACAAAAAACAAAAAAATTATATATATTAAAAAATCGGGTAACTCACTTGAATAATGCTTTGTTATGTATGATACTATTAATGGGATGTGTAATATAGCATAGGGTGATCGGCATCAAGATGGACACGTTGGGATGACTGTGGACTAGATTTGACTTGTGGTGTCCTGATTTTGATTGCAGTCTGTTTTTCTGCAATTAAATTCTATGGTTGAAATCAATGTAACAGGAAAAGTGCTTGATTTTGATTCGTTAATTTGAAATATTTCAACATCTTTACTGTAGCTCATGGGTATAGAATAGTGAAACTACCGTAAAATCTCATCCAGTGTTGTATTAGTGTAGTGGCTGGTTTCTCTCTTCTAGAGGTAACAACATGATTTCTTTTTCTCTCTTGGTTTTACTCATCTTACTTATCCTTGCTACTTGCTTTCACATTACAGCTCATCTTCCCTCTTTGATGATTTTTAAGGCACTTGACTTCAATTTCAATACAAACTAACCGGCCTCGTGGCCTTCCTGATAACATCTTTTTTTTTTCTGACACATGTGTGCCCTTCTTTCCTGTCAGTATTCACAGTGGGATGTGCATGTCTTGTAGGTAGAGACAGACCTTGCCATACTTTGATTGTTTGGTTTCTAGTACTTCTAGTTGTCTTGCAAGGCTGTGGTGTGTTCTATCCACCCGATTGCTGACTTTGTAGTCAAGTTTTTATGGACTGAA
Organism: Melibe leonina; assembly: GCA_031471865.1. NCBI lineage: Eukaryota > Metazoa > Mollusca > Gastropoda > Nudibranchia > Dendronotidae > Melibe > Melibe leonina. Next base: position 8,478 of record JAUEKZ010239319.1, read on the forward strand.
GACTATTTCACATTTACGTAGCCAAGATGAAGATTGTCCTGTTTTCATTCACTGATGAATGGCTGTTGTGCTGGTTCTGGTTTCACTTCAAACATTTCTCGTATTTACGTGCCATCTTGCACCGCCGACGTTTATGATCATTATGCATGCCCAGGTTTGTTGGATTTTCTTTCAGCCTTTTACGCTCCTTTGTGTGTCGTTTAGGCTTAGGATACAATATCACCTTAAATTTTCTCATTCGTTGCCATTTTCTTTCCCTGTATTTTTCTTTCTTTTTTCGCTTTTATTCAGTTCTATGTGTTTCCTAGCATTGATGGCTGGACATTGAAATTTAATATCTTATGGCATTGCATTTAGTGCCCTGAAACTTAATAACAATTTTGATTTCTTCTGTTTCTTTTGTTGTGACTAATCGTCTTACTTTCTGTAGCTCTCTCTCTCTCTCTCTCTCTCAAAATTGGCCTTAAACTAAAACTGTCAACAGACAAACAAAAAATCTTGTTTTGATTTTCCCTCATTGTATCTCAAGGCCATTGATTACTAACAAGCATATCATCCTGGTTTATAAATGTGAATCGCCTTCTTCCATCATATCTTTATACAAGACTTTCTTACCTCTACTTATTAGACAGTTTGACACTTCTCTAACATTTTTTTTTTCTTTTTGAACATCCTGATTTTATCATCAGGGTTTTTTTTCCTTCTTGCTTTTTAAATTTTTTTTTTTTTTTATTGATTTAAAGTGGTTGTGGAATTATTGCTTCGATATAATTTTCAATTTCCTGGTCTGTCTCGGGATCCATGATGCTTTGTATTGTGTTTGTTTTGCAATGTTTGTACATTGTTAATATCTGTGTTGCTCTCTCTCTCTTCTCTCTCTCTCTCTCTCTCTCTCTCTCTCTATTTCTCTCTCTTTGTCACCAATCTGTCAAGAAAATAAGTAAAGGAATACGAATGGGAATCAGGGCTCAGTCCCTTTGCTCTTTCTATCTCACATCACCGTGACTTTGACTACGACTCCATAATATTTATTCTAGTGTACTATCATCTAGGCAGCTTGTCACACCTCCCATGTACAATCAATTGTTGTTTTACCAAATCAATTATCTGTTATAATGCTCAAAATTAAATTTATCCTTGATTTTATGTAGATTGGATGAGTTGGTATTAATTAACCTTGTGTTGTGTTGTCTGGTTCTTACTTTCTGCTTTACTCTCTCCCCTCCCTTAACCCTTTCACAGCAATGTCTGATTCCAACCGAACTGAATATGCAAAATCTTGAAAATGTATGTGTTCTTTTACCAGATAAATCAGATTTATCTGGTATAAGAACAGGCAAATTTTGAAGGTTTTGGTATCCTTAGCATTGAAAGGGTTAAAATTATGATATTTTGCTTATGTACTGTTGTTTTGTAATAGAGCATAAAAAAAAAAATTTAACCTTTATCATTCTGATTTTAAAAGCAGTCTCCTTCGCTTTCAACTTCTTCAATGTACTAAGCTGGGTTTTTCTTATCTTTTTTATTTTTGATTGATGAATTAGCATTTATCTTTTAGCGAAATTGTAATGAGATTATCATCCACTTAAAGGATGAATCCTTGTCACCGTGTGTGTGGGGAGTGGTTATTTGTAATTCGTTCATATTTTTTCTTTTTCAACATTGCGATCGATCAGTCAATTATTATTAGATATATCTATGTTGGGATGATTTGCTTTTTTTCCTGTCATTTTTTGCCTTTCTACCTTTCTCCTCTCTCTCTCTCTCTCTCTCTCTCTCTCTCCCTCCTGTTACGCTTTGTGTCCGTCTAATGTTACCTGTTTAGTCTTTGCATCGGTTGTTTCAGCAACCAGTACCCACCCTGTCTCTTTGATTTTTTTTTGATTTTTTTTTTCATATCAGATTTTGTACATAACAAATTATATATATATATATATATACATATATTTGCCTATATACACATACTATCTTAAGCCTAGTCAAGTATTTACAATAACCTTGTAGTTTGGTTTTTTTTGTTTGTCTTTTTTTTTTCTCTGGTGTGTTTGTTGTATAACGGTTAAGTACAAATACCGTAAGCCAGCGTGCTGTAGACATTACTGAGGCAATCGTATATATTTTGATATTTGTATTTTCTCTTGTCTTCCTATATTGCAATCAAAAGCCTTTTTTGTCCTTCCTTCAGCGTTATTTTTAATAATATTATATGCATTTGAATATTGAGTCGTAACTGGCCTGGGTTTCACACTGTTGTTTGTTGTTTTCATTGCTAATGACAATTTTTCAATGGTCGGATTTTGTGTTGAATATCGTATTACTTATACTTATTATCCATTAACTCTATCTCAGTTTGACTTGCAACAGATGGTGGTGATTGGTTTTATAGAATTGTTATTATTATAACTGGTCTCAGAATTAGAAAAAGTATTTTATTAATTCACACTGCTTTGCCGTATCATTAATTATAATTCAATATTTTCTTCTCAATATTTTAATTTGTTACTTAACCGAATTAACATTAATTCTATCAACTAATTCATCAAGTCCAAGAACAATGAAATGAATTTATTGTGTGCATGTTGGTCTTGTTTCTATTCCAGAGTTTGAATTGCTGCCAAAGACTGCTCTTTTCCTCTACTTTCGAAGTCTCCCAATTGATTTGTTGTCATTTTCTTGTTCTTCTTACCTTTCTATGAATGTAGTATGATCTGTAGCTTCCACTTCCGGCATCTCCTAGATCGTAGGACTACTTCTACTTTTACCGAAGCACTGCCCCCATCCCCCTCCCAGAGTATCTTTTCTTCAAACTGTTTCAAGTATTTATATCATTGATGTATGAATTTTTAAAGTGTGTAATCAGTATCAGGGACACAATTTAGTCTTTAGATTGTAGACATTGATGATATATAGATTTTATGTCCTGCACTTGAAAACTAAGTAGATTGTATAAGTCGCTACCGGTCGACCAGTAGAACTTTCTGATTACCCCTTGCAGTGCATCCAGCATTCTCAACAATAAACTACAGAGAATATATATTTTCTTTTTTTTTTGTTTTTAAAAAAAGATACTTATCAGTTAAACCTAATAAACTTTTCAAATAATGAATTTCAAATTGGTAGCGATGAATTTTATCCTGTCTTTCTTTCTTTTCCACTGCCCACAGTAGCCACTGTGAGTGAGATGACCCATTGATAGGTGTGGCTCAGCCCACCGTTTCATTGTTTTTATTTCGTACTTTGCCAACACCAGTCTCTGCCTTAATTAGTTAGTGCGGCGTGGTTGTATGTGTGGTACGCCCGTGTGCATGCATGCATATGCAGAGCTACACGTTGCTACGTGTTTTGTTAACGATTATGCCACTGTTCAGTTGAATAACCAAACTTGTACCATTCCTTATTTTAGGTTTTCACACAAAGGATTAATCTATTAATTTGTCTTGATATCGTACTGTTCTCATTCTAATGCATTTGGGTTCAAAATACTTTTTTTTAATTAATGGCTTTTGGTTTAGATGTGGACTTTGCTCTTTTGTCGTTGTTCCCGCCTGCTTCTAGATTCAGAGTTATCCTTCTTTGTTTCTCTTTCTTTTTTTCTTTTTTCATCATCAATTTGCCGTTTTTATAACTCAGATTATCGAAACAATTTAGCATTGATTACCTCCCCTGTGTTATGCCGAATTTTTTTTGTTTCTCTTTCATCTCCATCAGTTGCTCAAGCTGCATTATGCAACCTGCCAGTGAATTTCACTCTCTTATCTCCTTATTCTCTTCTCATGGCTAAGGGGAATCAGAAGGGTGCGGGCGGGCCTTGGTTTTTTTTTTAAGTTTTCAACTTTGAAATGACTATCTATGCCATTGGATTTTTCTATAGGGACACAATATGATTATCTTTATTTTTTTATTTTTTTATTTAAGATTTGTTTTCATTGGTAAAATTAGAAATTGCCTCATATCATATCCCTTACTTTTGTACCTGGTAGCTGAAATTAGTCAACTTTGGTCAAAGTGTTTTTTCAATCATTTTTTTTCTCTCAGATTTGCTTCTTTCCTTTAAGTTCTTCTTTGTAGTTTTAGTTTTAAGCTTTGCTTTTTTTCCTTCTATTTTATGTATTAAAAAAGGCATTTATTAATAAGAAGAGTGATTAGTTTGTCTTGATTTGAATTTTTGTGAAAGACACCTTTCCTTTCTCAGAACTCAGAATGTTTGTCCTTTTTTAAAATGTATTATTACTTTGTCCTTTAATTTTAATTCCATAATTTTTGTTTTTATTGAAGTTCTTGTTATGGGATTTTATCTTTTGTTTTGGCATGAGTCTTATACATATTCGACATATCAGCTTGCATGCACGACTGCATCAAAAGTGTTTGGTTAATATTTTAGAATTTCCTTTTATCTTCATATAACATTTCCACAAATTATTCAAATGTATTATATATCTATATAAAAGTATAAATATATACATATATATATATATATTAGTCTCAACTGTTTCAGATATATTTTAAGTACTGTAACCCATGCATGCTATTTTTAAAACGTGTAAGTAATGTGGTTTAGCGGACACCTCCCAGTCCCTTTCTCATCCTTTAGAATTTTATTCCTAGTATGTACCTACTGTTGTTTAATCTGTGTAGTTGTCTTGGGATCTTGAAAAAAAAATGTTGACACAGGAAGCACTTCCCTCCATTATGAGATAGACTGGTGGTTGTCAGGTGTTCCCGAATCGTTCTTGGTCGAGGTATTAATCTTTCAACAAATAAAACCCAAAAAATCACTAAGACAACTTTGAAATAGATTAGTCAAATCTTTGAGCAATTTCATAACAGGAATAAAAAAAAGAGAAGATTAAAATAAAAGAATTGCCAGAAAACTCCTTCTCTAAACTGTCTGAAAAGAGAGCATTTTAAATTAAACAGACCTTGGTGTCTCTCTCTCTCTGCTTGTTACAAATGGAATGCGCTCATTTTCTCTCTTCACTTTTCTCTCTTCCTTTTTTTCCAGTCCGGAAGATATTATATTATCTCGATTTGTGTGCCTTCTACATTTACTTTTAGCCTAGATGTCTGTAAATTGGAAAGTAATGAAAGACTGGTTTCTGTCCAATGTCAATTTATTAACCCTTTCATTGCGGGGTCCAATTCTAACCAAACAGAACATGGAAAATCTTCAAAAATGATTTGTTATCATACCAGATTAATAAGATTTCAGTGGACTGACATTTCAGGCTTTTGACCTATGTCAGTCCACTGAAATCCCATTTATCTGGAATAAGAACACGCAGATCTTGAAGATTTTGATATCTAGTTTGCAGCTTAAGAAGTAACCTTAGCATTGAAAGGGTTAATACCAGATGAAAGTCTTGTGGATATATGATGATGATGATGATGATTATATCTAGCCGCCTCTGCCTCTTCAATGACTTTGACTTGTAGACGTATGGGGTAGAACAAGTCTCTACTTTGCTTAGATGATACTATGCCAGGCTGTCTCAGAAGCAATAGTTGTGTGTAACCAGTTTGCATTGGCTAAATAGTAGTTTATCGGCCACCATTACTACTACTACTATTACTACTACTATTATTATTACCTGTTTTGTTTGTATGCAGAAACAACTTTTAAGTGCTGATTATCACAAAATGGTTGTGAGTTATTTTTAATCATGTGTTCCTTATATTCATATTTTTGAGCTTACAGCGTCTTGTGTTATGTAAAACTTCACTTTAAAACCTCTTCCGAAATGTTCTCATGTTCTTGGCGTCATGGGCAATGTGTGCCATTAATTAGGCATGACATTGACACATGTGTCATTTCTTCATCCAATGCTGTAACACTTTAGCCTCACTTGGCCTGCTAATTGTTATTAAGATCGACAAATGAAATTTAAATAAGGGTCCATTTTTTATCGGCCAGTGATAGAATAGCTAAAATCTTAGATAGAAAGTATATTTTTAGAATTTTTAATGAAATTGTAGCTAACACTAACAGTGACAGCCTTAAAATTTTGTGATTGCCTATATAGAACAAAAGCCTTGCTGCCCTTATTTATAGATAATAAAGTAATGCATATATGATGAATGGTGTAGACATAGACGTTTTTACATCTAATATGTTTCTTTAGAGAGAAAAAAAGGTCCTTGTATGCAGAAATTTATCATATACATACATATATTATTTACAGTGCATTTTTCTTTTCTCCTTTGGAGACAAATGGGAATCTAGGATTGAATCGCTGGACGAGTCAAATCAAATATGTAATCATATAGTGCAGAATTTATCAACAAAAAACTTGCCTCAAAATTTTCTCCTTTTATCTTTCACTGATGTGTTTCTCCTCTCCTCTCACTTCCATTTATATCCGTGTACGGTATGTAACACATTAATCGGTTGCCAGCAAGACGAGTCCTTATAATGGATTTTCTCACTCAATGTTTTCCAATGTTTGATTCAATATTCAATATATTATGATTGGCTGTAGCAGATTGACACCTCATAGTTTTTTTTACTATGTACCACAGTAGATCCCTATATTTTTGTACTTGAAAATTGAAGAACATATTCCCTATTTGTTACAAATTGAGATATTGTTATTATTATTATTAATCATTGTTCTTATAATTACTATTAATTGTGCAAGTTGTTGTGTACGTAGAGAGTTGTACAAAGTATTTTTTCAGTCGTGCAGTTTTCTTCCTACCAAAGGCTTCATGATTACAGCTATGCCTCCTACTTCTTTGTGTGTGTCGTGCGTGTACAGTACATGGGCTACCATCAATACACATTACAGTTACAAAAGTACAATAGAAAAATATCAACTCCCCTTGGTGTTTGTCCATTCAAGTTGTCATTACATTCATTACTTTTTCTTCTTTTTTTTTTCTTTTCTTTTTTGAATGCTTTCATTTGTGTAAAAGTGACCAATCGGTCTGGCACATTAAAAGCAGCAATTTTCTACTTAAGTTTTGATTCTCTTTTATCATAGTTATAATTAAGAATAACTACTTTTTATCGTGTTGTCTTTTTTCTCCCAATTAGTTTTTATTCTGGCATTTTATATTGATAAGAATTAGTATCGTTTTTAAAGCTGAACCCTTTGTATTATTATTATGTAAGTAAGCTCTTTGTTTGTTGGTTTTTTAAACTTTTACTTACTATTTTTCCATTTTTTGCACGTTAGATTTTAATTAATCCCAGCAATTTCTTTTTGGGTAAGGTTTGTCTCCTATTTTCCGTGCCTTTTTCCAAATGTTCTCATGGACTTTCACAATCAATTCAAGCATCTGTTGGCTCAGATGTGAGGAGTGTTCAACAACACCTGACTTATTTTCTCTTATTATTTCATTCATATCTTTTCCCACGTTGATTCTTTGCATATTATACTAAAGGACCATGTTACCTCTGCTATTACTTGTTGACAGATATGAATAAAATATAGTAATTATGTGAACGCTCATGCAATATATTGTATTCCTCCTGTAGTGCATTTCATTTGTGAAGAATAATGGTTTGATTAAATGGAGAATTGAATTCTAACAGTTTCCTAGATTTGAGACTGGTTTTGTGAGTGTGTAATAGAGTGCTTTTGTAGAGTTAAAGACTTGTAACATTTCATTTATTCATATTGCCATTTGTGCACATTTTCTCCTGTCGTCTTTGTGCTAGTGTGAGTTTTTGTCACTTGTGACTTGTGATAGTGTACGTGCGTATAGCTATTGTGTAGAGAAAAAAGTTTTTGTAATGATAAAATCTGTAGTCTTTTTATCCATTTTAATCACTTTTCTCGACAATAAAGTGTAACCCTTCATAAAGAGAAACAAAGATTCCTTTACATGAATCTTAAATTGTTTTTCGAAAATGTTTACAATTGGAAGGGAAATATAATTGAAAACATTAACTGGTTCAACAATGAAGTAAAAATATGTTTCCCATGGATGGCCATGTTATGTGTAGTTACATACCTACATGCTCATATAGCCCAGTAAAGTTTTATGTAATAATACTAATTTTGGTAATTTTTTTATCATTTGTGTGCAATATCTATCTAGAAAACGCCTTGGAATGGTTTGTGGGACATATAATTCAACATAATACATATTTTAACTCGTGTAACCATATACGGTGTACCAAGAAAATAGTCTGGAGACATCACTACTACTACTACTATGAATAGTTTGTGTTGCTACGTAGATACTGGTTTTTCGGGCGGGCGTTGATGATCGTAGACAAAAGTCATGCTTTACTGTCATTGATAATTTGTCTGAAAACTCAATATTGATGTTTGCTGAAATTCCTTCCCTCATCTTTCACCCTCTTTCTCACTTGGGATTTTTTAAAATATTTTGTTTTTAAATTTAATCATAAATTTTCTTCTTATGGTTCTTCAAAAATAGTTTGTTTTTATTTTAGGGTCAGGATTATTTGTACTGATTGCTATTTGAATTAATTTTGTAAAGAAACAAAATCTGATTCCTTTTTCTTTAATTTTCCATTGGTTGGTTCCCTGTGTCTCACACGTGCGTGCATTTGTTTGCTTTAGACCATGTGCCTTGTTTATGCTCCTCCTCTAGGACAGCCCAGAACCAGCTTTAAGAGAATCAAAATATGACTCCGATATTTTTTCTAATACGTACTCAATCAATTGTGAATGTCAGGTGGAATTAGATGTGTGGGTAGTTTGGTGGCTTTTTATTTCCAGGGTTCTTTGTTTGACACTTATTAGAAATGTAACAAGGATGCTCTTTTTTTCTTCTCGTACATACGAATGATGTTAGATGTGTCATATATATGTAGGAGGATTTAACAAATTGTTGTTTTGGTTTTGTTTATTTTAATCCTTAGCTATTTTACTTGGCATTGTATTTCGGTAACATTATTATATACATTATACTACAAGAGTTTTTTTTGGGTTTTTTTTACTGTAATCCGATGTTTAATTCTTGCTACTTATGCTGGGAGCTTGTTGGCAGGTCACAATGGTTTTTATAAACCTTTTAATTAATTTTTTTTAACAGTCCAAACAGGTTTTGAATTAGTCAATCTTACGTTTAAATTGAAATATTATGGATCTCATGAGAGGCAAGTATCACCAGGAGTGATTGAGGCCTCCCAGTGTCATTGCTTGTTGTTGTTTTTTTATAGGGATGGAGGGTTTGAATTTTGTCTGTTTTTATTTTTGGGAGGGGGGGGGTGGAGTATCTTGTCTTTCTAAATCTGCCCACATTCACAAAGTCAATGTAAAACCCCTTTGATTTATACCAAGTAGGAATTAAAGAACGTTGTTCAAGGGAGTTGGGGATTGTCATGTTTGATTTTTCTTTTAAAGAGGTTCACAGCAAAGATGGTTTTTCTTTGATTTTCTCTGTTTCTTTGGACAATTGAAAAATAATACATGGAAATTAAAAGTTCATTCTACATCTGCTCCTTTTCTATTTTAACCTGAAAAACAGACTGCCTTTTTTTTTCCTTCATGTTACGCTATAGAAAGATTAATTTGTGGTTAAATTTAGAAGGATTTCTTCCATTTTCTCTCAACTTGGAATTCAATATCATATTGTCTCCTTACCAGATTTTTTCACGCCAGTCTTGATTGTTTTTGTTTTTTTCTTTGTCAGAGTTTATGGAACTTTTGTACTCTTGTCAAAATATTCCATTTTTGCAAAGAGCTTATGCATCAAATTGCTCAGAATTGTCAATTTCGCTCAGTTTTGACTTCTTACTTACCTCCTCTTCCTGTCACAGTAAAACTAGAGAAATGTACACTATTTCTTTTATACAATGTTACAATGGTCCATAGAATAGCTCAAAATAGCTACGTAGCCTGTTGTCAAAATTTTTACTAATTATTTTTATTTTTACTTTACTCAAAAATAAACATGCCTTTCGTCAAGGTGAAAATATTTTTTCTGAATACTATCTACATTATTTTTATTTGTATTATTGTTATTAATATTCTCTTACTATAACCCTCACTTTCCTTTTCTATTCTTAAAACATAAAAAGAAAACTTTTTTAAATTAAAAAAACCCAATAATTTTGATAATTATGAAGAGAGGAAAATTACAAAAGACAAAATTGATAATGACTGTTGTTTTCAAGTGCTCGTATCTATGTGGTAGACCTTTGATCTTAGTCATTGGAGGAAGGGAATTGTAGTAAGTAGGGCACCCCCTTCCTGTCTCCTTGGCGCCCCATTCCTCCCCTTGCCCTACACAACCCGTTTTCCGTGTATCACTTGTTACAGTATTACATATAGTGAAATTTCTTATTGTGGACTACTATAATCATTTTTTGAGTCTTTACTATTCACTATTGTGGTGCAGTAATACAATAGATAGTTTGTGCTGGTGGTTTTACTACAGTTTTTTTGTTTTTTTTATTTTATTTCATTCCTATTTAGTGTTACAGTTTTCAATCAGTTCTTTATTATTGTTAATTGAGGTATATTTTTTTATTTATTTATTTTTTATCATATTAATAATTATTATTAATATAATTGCTGATGCTTTTCTTATCTTATAGTAGTTTTTGCTTTGTTTTGTAATCAAGCGGATAGAATTGATTGATTTATCATTCAAGATTTTATTTCATTCTACGATTATCAACATTTCAAATAAACTGGTTTTTGTTTTTTTTAAATTTTAATTATTTAATGGGTAATTATTACTTTTCTGTCTTTTTCTCTTACTTAATCACAAATATTTAGGATAGTAGGTATTTACTATTGTTATATTATTGATTTTTTAAAGAATTCCTCGCTCTTTCTTCTTCCTTCTGTTCTTGTAACCATTTGGTCTTGCTGCACCCTCAGTCTAACCTGGATGTATGTTTTAACTTGCCAAGGTACAATAAATATATTGAAAAATACTTTTTGATGGTTGGTTTTCATTCTTTCTCTCATCTATTCATCAGTATGGTGGGTATACGGTATAGCTGGCCGGCGCCTCTAGTTGGTGCTACTTCTGTTTCCTCTCTTTTGGCTTTATTTTACCTGTCATCTTACTTATTGAGACATTCTGTAAGCAAGGGGAGATTTTTTTATCAAGATCTCAAGCAACTCATACTTACAATGTGTTTGTTGCTGATCTTTGATAAAAAGACATTTTTCCTGACGCCTCTATTGATCACTTCTTCTGTTTCTTCTCTTTGGCTTTACTTTTCATCTTACTTTTTCCAGCACTGTTTCTAGTGCTTCCTTATCAAGCATACACATACACCTGGTTTTTTTTTGGGGGGGGGGGGGGGTTCGCCGGGCGGTTGGCGGGCGATAACTCTGTTTCTTATCTTTTGGGTTTGTCTATCATCTTACTTTTTCCAGCACTCTCTCCAGTGCTCCCTTTACAAATTTACAAGCTTGCACACATTCAGCTAATTTGTATGTGTTAGCTGTCTTGGTCCTGGTTAGACTTAAAAGCAATAGGAGCAACATAGACATTGTACCAAGATCTCAAGCAACTCACACTTCAATGTGTTTGTTGCTGATCTTTAATAAAAGACATTTTTGCGGGCGCCTCTGGTGGTCGCTTTTTCTGTTTAATCCCTTTTGGCTTTACCTGTCATCTTACTTTTTTCCAGCACTCCCTAGCAAGCATACACATACAGCTGTTTTGTATCTCTTAGCTCAGTCTTGGTCGTCAGAACAGACTTATGGTCATCCCCCATGTTTTTGCACGGTACCTAACTACAGGGTCACTTGCTATCTAGAAGGACTGAGTACTGTAGTACCCAAAGGGGGTAGATTATCCGGGAAAGTGCATGTGGGCGGTGGCCATTATCTGTTTGTTTGCCCTGCTTTGCGATTGTTGGAGGTGATTTTTCCCCTGCAAATCATCTCTTTGTCACCTTTTTTGAGAGAGGATATTTTTTCCTTGTAAATCATCTCTCTGTGAAGTGTCCCTGGCAGGGTCAAAGTTCAGCTGTTTTTTTAACGAGCCTATCATCTTACCCCTGGGCGCTTATATGACCATAGCAGTTGCAAGCGCCCTAAAACTCTCAATAAAGAAACAGACTTATGGTCATCCCCCGTTATACACTGTGGTACCTAACTACAGGGTCACTTGCTATCTAGAAGGACTGAGTACTTTTGTACACAAAGGGCGGTAGAA